>JAJLYD010000209.1:0-63604 GCA_030571615.1 Jamesozyma hellenica | reverse complement strand
CAATAACTTTTAATCCAAGTTGTATAATGTATATTACTTGTTCTTTTTATAAACTAAATATAAAAGTGAATTATAAAGTGAAAGACATATTTCATTTTCATCAGAAATATGTTGTCCTTTTATACAATTATTTTAGAGACACACGTGCTTTGTTTATCGTTAATTAGTTAGTGACTCGTATATCATTCTTTGTCTATAGTTACTTAGTTAGTGGTTCGTATATTATTCTTTCTTCATAGTTACTTAGTTAGTGGTTCGTATATTATTCTTTCTTCATAGTTACTTAGTTAGTGGTTCGTATATTATTCTTTCTTCATGGTTGCATAATTAGTGATTCGTACATTATTCTTTCTTCATGGTTGCATAATTAGTAACTCGTATAATATTCTTTGTTTATGGTTTTCCGAATTGGGTAACACCTATAACATTTTCATGATTTACTGCTTTGGTAGCTCAGTCGGAAGAGCGTCAGTCTCATAATCTGAAGGTCGAGAGTTCGAACCTCCCCCAGAGCATTTTATTTTTAATATTTTTATCTGAACCGCAATAAATAGAAATCGATACTGATGGTGGTATGCAAGCAGATTCGATCACGTAGTTAGAAAGAGAAAAAGTCAGGGTATATAATATGGAGTTTAATACTTATGTAAGCTGGATGAATTTACGGAGGTCTCTTGGAAAGTATTATTTGTGAAGCAACACGTGCATTCGATGTATAGTTGGACGACGAACGATGAGATGAACTTAAGTAGATTGTTTAAAAGGAACAATTCATGGTTCTCATTGTTTGGAGAAAAGGAGAATAATTTATCTTTGGAGGGCAAAAAAAGGAAGAAGAGCCGAAGATTACTATTATACTAGTAATTGTGATTCTCATCTTTTGAGAAAAAAGGACCAGTGGTATTAGGTTCTTTATGTGAGTAAAGGACCGACAGGATTATTAGTTTAATAGTACTTATTATTCTTACCTCTTGAGCGGAAAAGGACTTAAGGAATTTATATTAGTCATAATATTAAAAGTAGTATATTTGAAGCAATTGGTTATACTATTAGAAGTAACTATAGTTTGAGCTACAATTGTCCCGAGGTTTGTAAACTGTTAGCGTTTATAATTGGTGGTAGATATCTTCATATATTACAGGATTATTGACATTTATTCATTGAAAATATTGCAAAATATTTGTTAGATGCAATTTTTAAGCATGTGTTTCAAAGTAGCTTTAGTGATTTAAAATTATTTTCATAATTATTGTATTATTATATAAAGCAAAAAATATTGATTTTTTTAGTTTAACAAATCTTTTGATTTTATTTACACGAGTATCTACTTGATATATACATACATATATATTCTATGTATATGTATATTAATTCATCTATGATAGATAAACATACAAAGATTAAAATGACTAATTTATTCTACAAAGAACTTCCCCTCCCAATTTCTTTAATATAGCTTCATTAATATCCATAATCTCATTTTTAGAACGAACTAATATAAGTTCACCAGGTTGCAAAGGCTTGATATTTCTAACAACAGTACCGGAACAAATCTTTTTCAAATCTTCATTATTTAGAACAATTCTCAGACTTGGTTTCGAAATTAATTGACATTTGTTCAAAATTGCTTTATTGTCTCTATACTTCAAACCCAACCATAATCTTCTTGTAGAAATATTGTCAGGGGTAACCTCTACATATTCTTGATCAGGACCCTTAGTAGAACCTTTTTGCAGTGATGAGATGAATCCCTGTTTGTACAAGTTATGAGCAAATTGAAGTTGTAATTTGGTGTATGGAATGGAAGTAAGTGTGAGCCTTACACGTGAACAATTTTGTAAATGAGCACAAGTATGAGCTAATTTGACTAACGACATTGGGATATAGTTATTTTATAATTTATTTTCTCTTGACAGCTTAACTTTAGTTGCTTCCGTGTGTTTTTTATGCTTTATTTAATTGTTTTATGAAAGCAATAAATATGAAATCTTATTTTATTTTTTTTTTGCAATTGATCATTCGCTTCTCTCCGAAGCAAATTTTGGAAAAAGGAACAGCAAATTATAAGGAAAGGCAGAGAAATTCTGGTCGGAACTTGCCTCTGATTTCGAAAACAAAACAAAAGTTGAAAAACTTTTGTTTTGTTTGATTTAGTGTTTTCAAATTTAAATGATTCAATCTATTTTATATTTATCAAGAACCGCCGTGCCCCGGAATTTATCCTCAATTACATACAGATATGTCAAAATTAAGCCTTTTAATAAGGTCAATAATATTCGTAATGTGTTAACCAGAGTCCAGTCTGACCGCTTCTACTCTTCTCAATCAAAAAATAGTGAAGGCAAGAAATCAAGTTCGACTGTCACGAAATTTGCAGTGGCTGCATTACTGGGAACTGCTATATTTGTCAAAGCTGTCGACTCATTAGATAAGAATCAACCAAATAAATCATATACAGAAGCAGAGTATGCCCAAATTATGAGCGGTTTAAAAAGAAGAATGACCTTGTTTTCACAAGGTGACATTGACTTACAGTTTGTTGATGTTGAAGACATTCAGACCGCCAAAAGGTGTGCGAGGGAAGCTTTAAAAGATGCAAAACTTATTGACCCAAAAACTGTCGTTGATCAACATAAAGACACAGAAGGCGATAGGTACAAAGCACTACTAGAAAATGTTTATGCTACTTACGGTGAAAAATATGTTGACATGCTACCTCCCGGTTTACTTGTTGCGTTACTTAAAATATACATGAAAGATAATGTCCAAAAGGGTGATAAAGTAGTTATTATTAATTTTCCAAAAAATATCAAAGACGCTATTAAATTTGAAAGTGAAGTTTCCGTTGTGGACAAAATTATTGTACCAAAATCCAGGTCGGAATCCGAAGTATGCAAGTATTATGACACCGTCAATAAAGTAGAACTTGTCTGAAGAGATTAGTATTTTATATTGAATTAACTTAATGGTAAATAATCTTTAAATTTTGTATATAATAAATAGGTTAGTTCTATTGTAAAATATTTGTTGATTCTTGCTTTAAATTTCATGTAAATTTTAGAGGTTAAAAAGCTCAAAAGATTGAAAATGTAAATAAATATCAACAGTAAAAACAAAAATATAAATGTTGAAAAACACATTTATTCTAAAACATAAAAAGACAAACTATTTGAAGATAAAATGTCTCATAAAATAACAATTCTTCCTTACGTGATCAAGTTCACACCAGATGTAAAAAAGGAAATCATCAACGATCCAAATATATATGGGTTCGATTTAGATCATACTATTATTCGGCCAAAAGGCCCAAAATCAAAATTTGCCAGGGATTCAAATGATTGGAAGTTAATGAAATTTAATGAAAGAGAAACAACGCTAGATAAATTGATTTCAATTGTCAAAAACGATGAAAATGCACAAATTGTTATTTTTACCAATCAAGGCGGTGTATTGACAGTGCCACCTAATTCTAAGAGTTGCGTGACATTTACGAAGAAACTGGAGTTAATTTTTGAATATGTAAATAAAATACCAGATGGCGATGTACTTTTAGAAAGACTTTGGGTATATTCGTCAACAAAAAAACCAGCTTCATTATTTTCAAAACAAAACAAAGGTAGAAAAACTTTGAAACAAAGCAAGATAACAAAACCTGAATTACCTGCTGCAAAGGTATATAATCCGGACATTCTTCAGAAATTTTTGGAGATGAGAAAGCCAGGAATTGGGATGATAAACGAATTTGAAAATGATTTAATGAAACAAAACAGTTCTTTGAACAAAAACAGTCTCAATTGGAAGTACTACTGTGGCGATGCAGCTGGTCGTGAAAAAGATTTTAGTGACTCTGATAAAGTATTTGCTGAAGCTCGTAAAATATCTTTCAAAGTACCTGAAGAGGTATTTGGGTGTAAAAAGGGAAAAAATAACACAAGAGAATTTAAAAATTAATTTTGAAGTGAATATTTAATCATTATTATAGAATGTTTTGGAATAGATATTTCCATCCTTAACTTAAAATTTATGAAATACATATATATATTTTTTCTTACGATCATATCAATTTAGAAGCTTTCTTGAGTCACAATCCCTTCTGAAATCACAGAATATCGTGAATGTTTTTTTCTCTCCTTATGATACGTCACGCCAATAATGACAGATAGGACACATATTGTCACTATTGTCAATATTCCAATAATATGGAATGTGTTTTGGTAACATGCAATACCTTTTTTGCAAACGGAATCCCCATTTTCAATATTTTTAGATAAATTTCTTGCCAGTAAAGCGGTAAAAGCTTTTACTGTAAACAATCCACCCGTTGTACAAATACCCCATATTGTAGTAAAACCATTTGTTCCAAATGAATCTGCAATAATTGACGGGAAAGTTCCAAAAATCATTCCAAATGAATATCCAAATATAATAGAACAAAATGAAATGTTTGTTATAGTTGGGTATGAAGAGCCACTGGATGTGGAAACCTGTATTCTAGAATAATCTTTTAATATATTCGAAGATGCAATGCACATGAGTACTGCTGATGCTACAACATTCCACAATCTTTGAGCATGGAATTTTTTTATTAGTATATCTGAGATTGGACCAGAAGTCAGCCTTCCCAAGAAAGAGAACATAGAAAAAATAGAAATTTGAACTGCTTGGATGGCTGCGGAATTAAGTTTTGCTTGATCCAAAGGTGGTGAATTTATTTGCGTTTCTACAATAAAACCAACCGAAAAGATATATGATTGGCCAATCCCTTGAAGTATAGCCAAAACAAAATAATATGAGACAAATTTGATACTAAGAACGACTTTTAAAATTTTATTACCTGGTGAATATAAACGGCCTTCAAATTTCTCTTCTTCTGGATTTCGTTGAGAAGAAATTATTGGTCTTGTGTCAAGTAGCCTTTCTGAAGAATGGTTTTCTTCAATAGATTTCGAAAGTTCAAAATCCATGTTATCTTCATATAATGGTAAAGAACACTGTTTCTTGTGATCGCTATTTGAACTGCGAATTGCATTCACAGGTGAATTTGGGGCTGTTCTATTTATCTTGTGACGCTTGTTAACGAAATCGCTTTCATGTTGAAAATTTTCTAGCATGCTTCTGGATCTTGCATGGTTTTGATAAGGTGTCAAAACTTCTTCTGAATTTCCATTTCGATTTTCTGTATCATTCTCTGCATTTTTGAAATTGTTATTTTGAACACTCGTTGTCCCTGCCAATTCTGTAGTATCATTTTGATTTACATTCGATTGTATTTTTTTTCGTGTAATATCATGCTCTTCATCTATAATGGTGAGAGTGAATACACCCACTAAAATCATTGTCGAACTCACAAACAACAAAAACCGAAAAACATTAAACATATCATCTTTGAATAATTTTGCGCATGTTGCTGAAAACATCATTCCAGATAATGCGTATAACGAAATGGGACAAGCGCTTGCAGTTCCTCGATGATTTGGAAAATTTGTAGTACAAATCCTTACACATGAGAAAAACCCAGATATTGAGCCAAACCCAACCAATACGAGACTAAATGAAATTATACTTACACTTGAAATCGAGTGATGATAGCAATAAGCTAATAGAGAATAAGCAATCAGTGTACAAAAAGATCCAATTAAGCATGATAATCTTGGATTGATATCAATAATAATCCCAGCTAATAATCCCAATAAAGAACTTCCAACAGATAGCGACATCGCAACGTTACTACTTTTTGATATCGGAATGTTACATCTTGATAGTAGTTTTGGAGCATAGTATGAATATATATAGGGTGTACCAGCTCCCAAGGCCACGACATTGCTTCCAAAAAATGACAGTATCATGCTTTTTCTCTTGGATCTGTCAGACATAATTAATAAAAGTTCTGTAGTTTTGTGAGAATAAAAGCGTGTCTGTCCTTTCAAATAAATAAGGGTATCCTTCTTATTCACTTTTTAAAATTTATTTTTTTTTTTGGTATTTTTAAATTCAATTTATTTTGCAAAAGTTTTAGTTTCCTGGCTACAAAAGATTACCTTGAATATCTTTCGGTTTTGCAACACGTCTTCTTTATTTTATATATGAAATCTCGAGACAATTATTTTTTTGCTGATAAGAAATTAAAACATTTTTATGTTTCGGAGTCTTTTTTTTCAATTAAGAAAAATAAATTGGCGATGTTCTCAAAATTATGAGCTAAAAGGTTATAAACATGAGCTGGCTGAGAAACAACTTAACCTTTTTTTGAAAGGATTTGGAAGATGGAGAATCAATGGCGGGGCTTAATTGAACTATGGACTTCAGTGTATTTAAGTGACTGCTTAGACTACAAACCTCAATTAAAGTTGCTAATTAAAGAAGCCAGTATAAGCAAGGACACAGATTTTATTCGTGCCGTTTTAAATTTAAGCGAAGAGATAAAATGTGTAGATAATAAGAAGAGAGTTGCTTGGCAGTTTTCAAAGGTAAATGATCGGTTTTATCCACCGATTTTTGTGGAAAATGCCTGTCCCATCCCATGGAATAAATTAAAAGAAAGCAAACCTGCTCCCACTGAATTAGGAAACTTTAGCATCAAATATCCAACTCTGCAAAAATTATCTTCTTTTCACGATAGAAATATTTCCACTAAAATAAGACAATCAGAAGATATAGCGGATTGTTCATTAGTTGCGTCTTTAATCAACATTAGAAATAATAAAATAGCATTACCAAAAATAAAACAAATACATTCTAATTTATTTCATGTAAATTTAAATTTTAATGGTAGTAATAAAAGGTTAGTAACAGTTGAAACTTCATCTATTCCAACCAGTCCAACTGGTGAACAACTCTCATTACATAGCGATAACAGGTTTGATAAGATTATTGAATTATCATATCTATTACTTACATCTGATTCATATAACACAGATGGATCTAACATGTCCATCTGTACATTTATTCTGACAGGGTTTTTACCAGAAGTTACAAAGGTGGACAAACATAATTTCAACACTCTTTATAAATATTTTAAAAGTGGGTTATGTATGATTGGTTTGGGAACAGGCAATAAGGACTTAAATGAAAAATTTTCATTTTCAAAATTGGTCACAAAGCATGATTATTCCATAGTAGATATGATTAAAGACACTGAGCAATTAATATTACAGGATCCAATGGATTGCGATGTACAAATTCAAGTCTCTCTGAACGATGAAAATTTTAAAAATGATTTTGAACAATTATACATTAATTGGGACCCTTCTAAATTATTTAAGCATGAAAAATTGTTAACATTTACTTATGATGAAGAAAAATCAAATGAATTTGACAATATTTATGACAAACCACTATTTAAATTATCCAATAAATCTTTGCGTACAGAAAAGGTTTGGTTACTACTAGAAACACATCTTCCGGCTGAAAAATTACTACGGAATGACACTAAACCCATATCATACTTGCAAGAATTTTTTCCACAAAAAGAATTATTTTCCACTTCATTTTCCCCAGTAAATAGTGCCATAGATATTGGTTTGCAATTATTCAAAATAGAAATTCTTGGTGGCGAATCAAAATACCTCTTTGCACACTCAACAAAATCTCAAACATTTACCATTCACTCGTATTCCATTTCGTCCACCATAGAATTATCACGTATAGAATCTTGTACATTTTTAAAAGCATATTCATTATCTTGTCATTGGGAAAAAATAAATGATCAATATTTATTGAACGATATTAATTATTATTTAAATCCAACATTTCAAATTGAAGTTACGTCAAAAGAAAAGCAAGAAACATTCTTATCATTGTGTCTTATTAGTCCTGATAGACTTGAAGGGATTAATTTACAATTATATCATCAAAATGACTTTATGAATAAAAAACCTATTTTAAAAGATGACAGGTATTTATGTGGAAAATTTAATAAGTTAATGATACCCATTATTACCAACACGAAATATAAATTAATTTGTTCAAAATTTAATTATACATTAATAGATTCTCATTATAAATTATTAGTTAAGAACGTTAATTTGGAACAAAATTTCACTATACATAAAATATATACAGAATTTAATGGTTATCCAAATCAAATATCTAGTATAATAACATTTCCCGATCAAAAAAACTGTGTCAGATATTACTTGGAGTGTGATGGTAAAGCTAATGAAATTTGTATTAGATTGAAACCACTAAAAAAAAATATACACGTTAAATGTAACGTATTTGAAACTAAAGGGAATGTGTGTATATATTGTGATTTTAATTTTTACGATATCGGTTTAGTAATTCCAAAGCTAAACGTTGATTTTGGAAATGAACGGATTATAATAGAAATCGAAACTCAAGAAAATAGTCTTAATGATTTTGATTGCATTTTGTATGTTGGATCTAAATGGCGCATCAATAAACATGGAATTTTATAAATAAAAATTTACTTTTATTTTGTCCAAATATATATATATATATATATGAGTGGGTGGGTGCTTGTGTGTTATTTACTATACAAATATGTGATATGCTAATTCACTACAAGTTATTCCATCCAAATAACCAATCATTAATAAATTTTAAAAAACCACGTTCTTGTTCTGTTTTTATTAATTTTCCTTCTAGATTCATCAAAAAATTTCTTTCTTTAGCTTTGGCACTTCTGATAAATAAGCCTTCTCCATTTTTAATCCCCAGTCTTTGTTGTGGATATAATACTTCATTGGGTTCTTCTTTTTTATGTACATTTTTAACATTCATTCCTAAATTTTCTCCAATGTTATCACTTTGTTGAATAACACATGAAGCTAAAGATTCTACTGCTTCTTTGCTGTAAGGCACGCAACCAATTATACAACCATTAAATACTGTACCGTTTTCTTGCAAAGCTCTTTTTGCACCCGCAACTAAATCATATGTAATTTTAACCCAACCTTCACCAGTATAAATTGGATATTTTCTTGAAGTTTTTGTATTAGAAATATTTATTCCGGATGGTGATCTTAAAGTTTCAAAATCTTCAAGTATTGTACCAAATTTAGCGAAGTGAATAATAATTAAATTTGATATGGATTCTGGATACCCAAAAATTATTACAGCTGCTTCTGTTTGTGGTTCTGGGGTTGAAGTTTGTTTTGGTGCAACAGTCTTTTCAGTACCAAATATATTTGTCTTATTATCAAATATGCTTGTTATTGTGGAAGTTGCTGGTGTAAAATTTTGTTCAATATGTTGCGTTTGTTGGGTTTGATTTGATAAAACTGGGATGGTTGCAAAATCATCTTCAGTTTGCCAGTCATGAATTGAAACCATAGGGGGGGCTTCATTCATATCGTTTAAAATTGTGTCATTACCTATATTTGTTGATGAATTAAAAACATTTGTATTTTTTTTGGAACCAAATGAAATTGTGTTAAAGCCTGTAGATGTTGTTAATGAATTAGCGGAAGTTGAATCGGAAACCGTTTGTTGTTGTGCAGTGGCTCCTGATCTCATCGAACGTTTAACTATATTTTGTGGAATGTTTCTCTTTTTTGGATTGTTAAACCATTGTGGTTCCTTTTGTTGTTCTATGGCAATTGGAGGAATGGCCGGTGACGCAGTATTTTGATGTGACGTTTGAAGTTGTGAACCATATGATTGTTGCTTCATAAACATAGGAGATTGTTGTAAAGTCCCAAACTGCTGTTGTTGTACATTATGTTGTTGTGGTTGTCCCTGTGGTTGCCCGGGTTGAGCTTGTGATGATTGTTGTGCCAACACGGACACGTTAGCAAAACGATTATTGTTAAATGGTGCTTGCATTGGTCCTATTATTATTATTATTATGGAAAAGCTATAAAGCCAGATCTATTAGCGATGTACCAGTTTGCGCTTCTTTTTGTTTGGCTTATAACGAGTAATGTTTATTATTCAAATGAACTGTTTTGTTAAATTTTTTATTTTTTTAAAGATGTGAAAAAATATGCGTGTCGGGTAACAACAAAAAAGCACTTTCTGCGAAAACAATATGAAAAGAGTACTTCCTTTAAAAGACTATTGAAAATATTTAGAAAACCAATTTACATAGAAATATATACATGTGTATGTATGTATAGGTTTGGTATAATTAAAGGTATCGAGAACTTTCTTTTATAATAAACATTAAATATTTGGTTGAAACGAATTTTATCAGGTTATTTTTACTTTTTCGAATAATAATAAGACCACTTTTTAAACAAAGAGTGGAAGCTTTCAGAAAATTTTCTTAATTTAATTCAAAGGCAACTTAAACGAAAGATATGAAGTCCAACGTGTTTAAAATTGCAACAACTTCAATTAAATCATTTTGTTTATTACATCAAATCCATACACATTTGTATGAGTTTACCCCTACTCGAGGTGAATCAATGATACCAACTCTTGCACCAACAAATGATTATGTTCACGTTGTTAAGACAAGATATGCTCTACATAATTTAAAACTTGGTGATTGTATAGTTTTAAAGAAACCACATGATTCAAATTCAAGAGTTTGTAAAAGAATTACCGGTATGCCGGGTGATCTCATTTTAATTGATCCATCATTTGATAACGATTTTGATAGTTTCATTGAAATACCGAAAGGTCATGTTTGGGTTACTGGTGATAATTTAGCATTTTCATTAGATTCAAGATCTTATAATGCTGTTCCATTAAACCTTGTGATTGGGAAAGTTGTTGCAGCAAATGATTTAGGGAAAGGAACGTGGAAAGATAAATTTGGATTTAGATGGATAACGAATGGTATGGTAGATGTTATAGAGGAATGATTAAAGGATATATTCTAGATAAAAAAAAAAAAAAAAAAAAAAAAAAAAAATACCACGTAAATATAAGGGCATTTATTTGTATATAAAAATATATAATTTATTTAAATTTTTAAAGACATGCGTCTTAAAAACTTGGCACCAATTATCAATCCAAAGAAACCAACTATAAATGTTGCATAAATGGTTTCAAAAATGCTTGAACCTAAATAATATTTATAGAATAAATATTCAATGATGGCAATAGAACCAAAAAATCCAATGAAATAAATTAAATCTAGAATATTATCCTTACCAGGAATATTTTTTACGGAGATGGCATCAAATTTGAACCAATTTAATAATAATAAAACATCTATACATATGATGGCAAATACAAAAATCTTTGAAATTAATGGATTAGCCATTTTTGGATCAGCTGGGAATGTAAAAAATATTTCTTCTTTAATT
Source organism: Jamesozyma hellenica (assembly GCA_030571615.1). Taxonomy (NCBI): domain Eukaryota; kingdom Fungi; phylum Ascomycota; class Saccharomycetes; order Saccharomycetales; family Saccharomycetaceae; genus Jamesozyma; species Jamesozyma hellenica. The sequence continues at coordinate 52,385 of JAJLYD010000209.1, read as the reverse complement.
TCATTTCTTTCTGGTTCAACAAAAGTATCAATAAATCGTTTACTACCATCAATGGATTCACTAGCGACTTTTTTATCAATAGAAATTTGGAAAAATTTTTTAAAAATATTTTGTTCATTAATATTATCATTAGCAATAATTAAGGTACCGGTTAATAAATCACCTTTAGTAATAGCATAATGTAAAATAGATTTTGGTAATTGAGAGATATCAATCTTAAATTGAACAATTTTAATATTTTTATCTTTCTTAGCATCAACAATTTTTGGTACGATTGGAATTTCAATATCTTTTTCAGTAATACCAAATAATAATGATAATTGAGATGGGATTTCATTATTTTCAACATTATTTAAATCTAACTTGAAGTTGAAATTAAGGATTTCATTGATGTCATCAATTAAAATTGGAGAGTTTAATTCAAAATATTTTGCACCGGTTTTACTATCAGCAACGATGGCCTGTCTTTTAGTCTTCGGAAATGCTACCTTAGCATCTTGCACAGTGAATGCTAATGTAGAACATAGCATAGAAAATAGTACGGCAAAAATATATACCAATTTCATTTTCTGAAAATAAAAAGTTAATGCGGCGCTGTTTTTATATTTGTAGAAACGATTCGATTGTTTTTTCAAATATGTTTAGTTGAAAATTAATTAATTAATTAATTAATTAATCATGATAAGTAAGATCATATTTTGCTATAGGTTTTCCAGCTACTATTTTCCCTTCCCGCGCAGTGCACTTTTTCAGTAGAAAAGTGACACGTTAACGTTAACCGGCCGCATCAAAAACACGAAGTGAACAAAAAACCTGTTGGCTCTAAAAGAATTGAACAATCAAGAATTGATCAATCAATGGTTACGGTAGTTTATATATATATATATATATATATATATAAGAAAGCAATTAAAAGTTATTCAGAATATATAAGAAATTATAATATAGGCATTGAATGTAGTGAGAGTTGGTAGCGATTGTGAATAATTTATTTATAAAGTTTTAAAATTTTTATTATGTGGCTCATCAGTATAAATGGATTCGCCAGGGTAGCCATTTGACAATAGATGTCTTTCAAAATTCCTAATTGCGGGAGAAATAGGTTTGTTAGAAGAACGAATACTTGTTGGAGTGTCAATACATTCTCCTTTATTTAAACCAGAAATCATTTTTTTCTGGATTTTTTTCAGTTTTTTATCTGTCTTGAAGTAAAAAAACTGGCTTGATTTGAACATAATGTGACTTAAAAACCCAAAGACTACAACGCCAGATGCAAAAAAAACTGACGCGGCTAGTAATGGGAGAATAAAGACAGATGATAGCGTTGCTATAGTCAAAAAGAAAGAGAAATAAACGAAAAAATAAATGCCCCCAATTGAAATCATTGTGAACAAAAGAAAATTAAATGGCAAAAATGTTGTACTGATTAATGCAGAATAGAAAAGTGTTGTATACGGATATCTTTTAAATCTTATGGAAATTCTCACCCAATTTATTCTAATTAATTTTGTAATCCTTTGAAAATTTTGATTAATAGAAAAATATTTAGATATATTTTTCAAAGAAGACGTAGACTTGATGGAATGCTGATTTCCACTTGGTTCAGATATAGATTGAATATTTTCCCTTCCAATTAATTCACTGTAAAAATTTAAAAATGATGAAAAACAATTGAAATTGAAACTTTTAATTTCAAGATATATGAAAAATAATTATAAACAAAAAAATCGTATTTTATTTTATGTTTTTTTTCGCTTTTGTGTCACAAAAAAATTTCAAGTGTAGTTCAAAAAGGAAAAAATAAACAAAATCAAATCAAATTTGGAACTCAATTATAAAACATGACTTTTTTTTAATTATTCATTATCAAATATATCTTAAAATTTTAAGCTTAATTTTTATTCCAAAAAAATTTTTTTTTAATTAGTTAGTGAAAAAACAAACACGAAAATGAAAACGAAAACGAAGACGTATATGAAGTCTCAAAAAATTACATACCTCACAAAAGTTGCTAATTTTGGGAACCAAAAATTTAAATAAAGTACAAAAAACCAAAACTTTTCGTAAGTTCTCTTTTCTGTATCTTTGATTTTAAATTTAAATGCTTTGGATAATTCATCCCAATTTTTTTTCCAAATTGAATTTATTATAAATATTCTATTACTCCATGAACAACTAGTGTTTGTAAAAGATTTTTGCGTTTCTTTGTTCAATTTTTCAAAATCATTCATTTTTGTACTATCAGAGGAATATTTCATATTTTTATTGGAATATGATAAATTTAGTAAAATTTTTTGTAAATCTTCTTCATCAAAATTTGTTTTTGCAACAGTATCTGAAACATTTTCTTTTGAAATTTCACTTAATGAATCAAGATTATCAGATAATCTTTTTTTGATAATTTTAGAATCTTCAATAAAAATTTCTTGAAATTCTGGAACGTATTCCTTTTTATCAATGATTTTTTTCTCAAAATTTCTATTTAAATTGTCATTTATTTCCACACAAACGTTTTTATCCGGGAAAAACCTTACATTTGAAATGCCCTTTTTGGAAAGGTCATTAGCAATCCTTTTTGGTTTTGATTTTTTTTTTTCTTCACCAAATTTTCTTGAAATTTTTGTCATTATTTGAAAAAACTTTTTTTTTTTTGTGTATTAAACTTACTGTTACAAAACCTATATGATGAACAAGTTGATCTACTTAATCCAACCTCAGGATAAGGTTCAATTTCAAATCAATTCCGATGTCTTAACAGAAAAAAAAAAATATTTTGTCTTAGATTTTACAATTTATTTTCTTCCCATGTAGTTATTGCCTTTTTTCTTTATTTTTTCAAGAAAACACTGAATATTCTTAAATTTCCATTTGTGCATTCACAATTTCTTGATACCACATGAGATCAATGCGGTGTACGGCATGATCCCTCTAATTTAGCCGCCAAACATGGTGTGTGTGGTGTGTGGGTTTAATGTACTTTTTGTCAGGGTAATACAAGTCACCGTTTTGTCACGTGGAAACTTTCCATTAATTTTGCTTGTTTGTTTTTTTTTGCTTTTTAGAAAAAACCAGAAGTTGAAGTAATTTTCACACCGCACGAGAAAAAATTTTTTTTTCAATACTAGAGATGAAGGAATTTTATACTGAAAATAATCGTGTGTGTCTGTGTAATTAAATTATATTATAGGTTAGCTTTAACTTTAAAATTTTATTCTTGAATATATCTATATATATAGAAAAGGAAAAGAATAACAAATATAAATATAAATAGAAAATGAGACCAATTACTTTGATGGGTCATGAACGTCCATTAACTCAAGTTAAATATAATAAAGACGGTGATTTAATTTTTTCTTGTTCAAAGGATAATTCTGCAAGTGTTTGGTTTTCATCTAACGGTGAAAGATTAGGTACTTTGGATGGTCATGCTGGTACTATTTGGTCAATTGATGTTGATAATTTAACTAAATATTGTGTTACAGGTAGTGCAGATTATAGTATTAAAATTTGGAATATTCAAGATGGTAGTAATGTTCATACATGGAAATCTCCAGTCCCTGTTAAATACGTTGCTTTTAGTCCATGTGGTAACTATATTTTAGCTGTTTTAGATAACGTTATGAAATATCCTGGTTCTATTAATGTTTACAGAATTGATAGAGAAAATAATGAATTTATTGAAGAACCAATTTTTTCAATTGAAACTCAAGAAAATTTAGATGCTGTTACAGTTGCTGATTGGACTGCATTAGGTAAACATATTATTGCGGGTCATAAAGATGGTAAAATTAGTAAATATGAAATTAATTTTAATGATAAATCATTTAACTACGTTGATTCAATTGAATTACATAAGATGGCAATTAGTGATGTTCAATTATCACCAGATAAGACATATTTTATTACATCTTCAAGAGATTCAACTGCTCAATTAGTTGATTGTGAAACTTTAAAAGTTTTAAAGACTTATGAAGTCGATTGTCCATTAAATTGTGCATGTATTACACCATTAAAGCAATTTGTTATATTAGGTGGTGGTCAAGCAGCAAGAGATGTTACCACAACAAGTGCAAGTGAAGGTAAATTTGAAGCAAGATTTTATCATAAAATTTTTGAAGAAGAAATTGGTAGAGTAAAAGGTCATTTCGGTCCATTAAATTGTGTTGCTGTTAGTCCAAATGGTACATCTTATACTTCTGGTGGTGAAGATGGTTTTGTTCGTTTACATCATTTTGAAAAAAGTTATTTTGATTTTAAATATGATGTTGAAAAAGCCGCTGAAGCTAAAGAACATATCTTAGAATCTGAAGCTTGATTAAATAAATAAAATGAATAGAGCAAGCAAACAAGCAAGCAAAATAAAAAAAACAACAACAAAAAAACAATAACAACCAACAAATTTCATAGCACATAAGATAAATAAATTAGTAAGGTCAAATGGAGATGAGGAAAAAATAGGAAATTGATTAATTTATCAATTATATTTTTTTCACTGCGCTTCATTATATAAAATAATCTGTATATCACTTTTTAATATAAGAAAAATAAAAAACCAAAAAAATAGAAATCTTTAAAAAATATATATATATATATATATATATATATACTTTTTTTTTTCTTTTCGTTTTTAATACGTGTATCGTTTAATCATTATTTAGTATATATGTATTTATACATATATGTATGCTTTATCTTCTTGATTTTTCTAATTTCAATTTTTCTAAAGCTTCAGCTTCTTTTCTTGCATTAGCAGCTGCTTGTTTTTGTCTCAAGATATCAGCATCACTTTCCATTCTTTTCTTTGGATCACCTTGTTTCTTTTGATTTTTAGCGTTTTCCTGTTGTTTTTTCAAATTTTTTTGTCTTGCTAAATCTCTTTGATTACCTCTGGCCATTTTTCTTTGAATGTGAGTTGTCGCTACCTACCTAACTGAAATTAAAAATTGGGAACAAAAAACCTTGTTTGAAAAAGAATAACTTAATATAAATGGTTGGTTTGTATTTATCAGTTTGTTATTATATTAGTGGTATCTATTTCGATGTATGCTCAAAAGCAACAAGTAACAACGTTACCATGGGCACACCAGTAATTTACAATCGATCATCGATCATAGCAACAAGAACAATTTTTACGACAAGGTATCACGCTATACGAAAAACGAAGCAAATTCTCTTTTCGTGTGCGGTGATGCAGTTTGACACATAGCCGTTGTTCGGTTTTCATTGTCCGAGACCTCGGCAAAGTGTGGGGAAACGTAACTAAGGAGTGAGCATTAATTATCATGACAAATACTAGTTGCAAATCATTTACCTTGTTGTTATCCCCTTAAAATTAAGGTGCAAAACTGCAATCTTGCGTTGCTAAAAATGTGCACATGTTCATACTGGATAACTAACCACCCAAACAGAAAATAACAACGGGGATCATTAATAAACTAAAAGAAGTGATGTTACAATTGACTAAAGGAAACGAGGCACACACAAAAGTATATTTATTTCATCAATCTTGCTTGCTGGGCACGAATTGCTTTTTATCGGCGAAACAGTGGTGCGGCGGGCAGGGTTCATTCGGCTTGCGTTTCGCGGAATCCTATAGGTCAGTCAACGCACGTTTCGCATTTGCACACTGACGTGTTTGCCAAATTGGCTCGGAAAAACTCCCGCCGCTACACTGCGATCTCGCGACGCTCGCGGCTCGTTTTCATTGGTCGACGCCCGCTGCCCCGCGCCTTTCTCTGCTGCTCCGTTCCGTCCGTTACCACCGCTGCTCGCTCTGCACGGGGTAACCGACCAACTCATCGCCCATTTTACACCGTCCGCACTGCGCACTACGCACTGCGCGGTTTAAATTATTCTTACCATAAACTTTCGCCGTTTCCTGCCATTCACTTACTTACTTACTTACTTACTTACTTACTTACTTACTTACTTACTTACTTACTTACTTACTTACTTACTTACTTACCTAATGATTTTCCTTTCACTACCATTCATTCATTCATTGCCTTCGCTCGAATTCCGATTATATAAACTATATTTCTTGCTTTATTAAAAAAATCCATTAATATATCTCGACGTTTTTCTTGCCTTTTACTTTTCTATTAAAATTTTTTAACTCTTTCTATTTCACATTTAGATACAAAACATATATATACATACATACTTACATACATACATACATACATTATTTTATATTCTTATTGTTTTTTCTCCACTCCAAAGGAAAAAAAAGAAAAAAAAAAAAAATTTCTCCACAAAGTGTCAGTCAATAATTATTATAAATTCAGATATATTTAAAAAAAAAAAAATTTTTATACTGAATAAATTTATAATCTCCAATATTTATTGATTTTTTAATATTCTTTTTTTTTTTTTTATTTATTTTTTATTTATTCATTTGAACATAAGCAATATAATTTACTATAATTCTAATATCTACTGAATAATATATTCCAAGAAAAATAAAACAAAACAATACGTATTTATTTATTTCAATATTCTTTCTTCCATCATGATGATTAATTCTGTAATTAAAAAAACATTATTGAATAATGCTAAAAATAATATTCATTTAATTAAAAATCAACAAAATAAATTATTTTCAACTTCATTAAAACAATTTCAACAACAAAGTAACGTTACTAAACAAATTAAGACTCCATTCTTTAGAAAAGCTGGTAAAGCAATCTTTAAATATTCTTTATTAACATCTTTAGCTGGTATCGCTTATTTTTCTTACTCTCTTTATAAAGAAAGTAACCCACCAAAACAATCTCCACAAACTCCAACTTTTTCAAATGGTTTAAAGAGAAAAACTTTAGTCATCTTAGGTTCAGGTTGGGGTTCAATTACTTTATTAAAAAATTTAGATACTTCATTATACAACGTAATCGTTGTCTCTCCAAGAAATTATTTCCTTTTCACTCCACTTTTACCATCAACTCCAGTAGGTACCGTTGAATTAAAATCTATCATAGAACCAGTTAGATCCGTCGCTAGAAGAAGCGATAGTGAAGTCGTATACTATGAAGCTGACGCTTTAAACGTTGATCCTATTAATAAAACTGTTAAAATTAAATCTGTCAATAATAATGATTCAGGCTTTGAATGCGATTTAAATTATGATTATTTAGTTATGGGTGTTGGTGCTCAACCAACAACTTTCGGTATTCCAGGTGTCTTAGAAAATTCTTCTTTTTTAAAAGAAATTTCTGACGCTCAAGAAATTAGATTAAAAATTATGAATTCAATTGAAAAAGCTGCTTTATTAAAACCTGAAGATCCTGAAAGAAAAAGATTATTAAGTTTTGTTGTCGTTGGTGGTGGCCCAACTGGTGCTGAATTTGCCGCAGAATTACAAGATTATATCGATGAAGATTTAAGTAAATGGATGCCAGAATTATCAAAAGAAATGAAAGTTACTTTAGTTGAAGCTTCTCCAAAAATTTTAGCTATGTTCGATAATAAATTAATTCAATACGCTCAAAACTTATTTAGAGATCAAAAAATTGATTTAAAATTAAAGACTGCTGTTCAAAAAGTTGATTCAACATCTATTGCCGCTAAACATATTGAAAACGGTGAAATTGAAAGTATTCCATACGGTGTCTTAGTTTGGACAACAGGTAACGCTCCAAGAGATATTTCTAAAAAATTAATGAAAACAATTGGTGAAGAAAAACAAAATTCAAGACGTGGTTTAGTTATTAATGAAAAATTACAATTAGTTGGTGCTGAAGATTCTATTTTTGCTATTGGTGATTGTACTTTTTACCCTGGTTTATTCCCAACTGCTCAAGTTGCTCATCAAGAAGGTGAATATTTAGCTAAAACTTTCCAAAAATTACATAAAATTGATCAGTTAAAATTTGAAAATGAAAAAATTTCAAATAATGCAACTGAAATTCAAAGAAATAACGCTAAAATTGCTAAATTAAATGAAAAAATTGATAAATTCAAATATAATCATGAAGGTGCTTTAGCTTATGTTGGTAAAGATAAAGCCATTGCTGATATTGCATGGAACGGTAAAAAATACGCTTCTGCAGGTTCTTGGACTTTCTTATTCTGGAGATCTGCTTACTTATCAATGTGTTTAACTTTAAGAAACAAAGTCTTAGTCTCATTAGATTGGGCTAAGAAATACTTCGTTGGTAGAGATTCATCCATTTAGGTTTTTTTATAAAAATTAATGTTATTATAATTTTCTTTTCTTTTATTCATTAATTAATTATTTGTACTAAATTTTAATTTTATATTTTAAATTTAATTGATATTAATATTATTTAACCAAATCCTATATTATCATCGTAACTCCTTAGAAATGCTTAACTACCCGCAATTATAGATAATAATAAATTATACTTTAGCATTAAACTTTTAATCATAAACTTAATCTTGAATATATAAAAAAAAAAAGAATGCAAAATTTCAAAGATAATTGAATTATTTAAATCTATTTTAATTCGGCGGTTAATTCCAACATATTTTGATTGGTGAGAATGTGTGGGTTTACATTGACAATAAAAAATTTAATTATGGAACAAAAAAAAAAAAAAAAAATTAAGCAATTATTGGACTATTTAGTTATTTTTTATTTTGTTTAGTTTTTTTTTACTACATGTACGTAATATATATTATAGTAACTTACACACTATATGTAATCAAATATGATGGATGTGCCTACAATTAAAAAATTAATTGTTGAAGAATTTTTTATTAAAATTTGAAATGAATTGAAACGAAAAGATAATAATAAATTTCTTTCCCCCCAATTAACGGTAAGATTTTTGGAATCTGGAACGAGCACCCTTACCACCGAATTTCTTTGGTTCCATTCTTCTTGAATCAGCAATTAATAAGGTTCTGTCGTAAGAGATGAAAGCTCTCTTTAATTCATTCTTGGATTGCTCATCAACAAATTTTTGATGGTAAGCAACTAAACCTTTAGCAATAGCTTGTCTAATAGCGTAAACTTGAGAAACATGACCACCACCAGTAACTCTAACTCTGATGTCAATGTTAGCAAATTTATCTAAACCAACCAAGACTAATGGTTCGTAAACCTTAAATCTTAAAATTTCTGGTTGAACTAAAGTAATTGGGGAACCATTAACTTTAATTAAACCTTTACCAGCCTTGACATGAGCAACGGCGGTAGCGGACTTCTTCTTACCAAAAGTCTATAAAAAGTAAAATAAATATATTTTTAACATATATTGAATAAATTGTTAGTAAATCGCAACTTGAATTGTTGATAAAAATAAAACAAATATTCGTAGAGGGCCATTTTCTAAAAAAAAAAAAAATATCATATAAATTTCTAACATTTCAGAAATACCGAACCATTTTATAACACACTTTATTAAGTGTACATTTGAACAATCACAAATTCACATCGCTATTGCAGATTTTATGTTGAATTACTCTTCATTTAATCAAAGGTGTTTTTCTTTATATATTTTCTTTCAATTATAGTCTCTTGCATCTACGTGATTTTGCTAATTTATTGACTGATTCTGTAACATACTTGGACACTTGGAACAGCAGACATTTTGTACTAGAATTCTATTGCTTGTTAATCCTCTTTCTCAAGAAATTCTCGTAGAGTAAAGCCAAATTTTAATATACAACTTGTATATATCTTTGTCAAACCGTGTATATCCTGAGTTCACAGCAACTCGGATTATTCTTGCAGAACGGTCCTCGCTGGACTTGGCTACTCTACCGATACGCTTGCAATGGAATTTCCTGCTTCACGATATTAGGCGGAACGCGGTGCGACAAGAAATCAGTTGCGGTCGTCATGACACTTCCATAAAAGTTGGCATTTGCTCTGTGCCGTTAGGATTCCACATGAATGAAAAAATATGAATTATATTCTAAAAAAAATTAAAGCTATTATGTGTGGGTGTTTGGTGGGTGTGGGTGTATGTGGTAAACTTTATTAAACGTGACGTACAGCATCCGTACATTTGTAATTGATGTACACCACATACTCTTTACAAATCACAACAAGAATCTTTTTTTTTCTTTTAAAGGAAAACTACATCTTTTTAAAAAATTGCTCACGTCTATGACAAACATTTTCCGCTCATCTCAAAATGACAATCCGGGCAATCAGCGAACTCAATATTGTAAATGCTCGAATTTGTCGCACCAAACCATTGTAACAGTAAGTCCGTAGCTGCTAATGTATGGCGAAAGTTCCTGAAACCATCTGTTTCTTGGTTTCCAGTCTTGTTTGTTCCAATAACATAGTGTGAAACATCTAATTCATAGATGGTAGATCATATTGTTAATTAAAAGTATTGCCTTGCTAAAATTATGCTTTATTATATTAGTAATTTCTTGAAAGTAGTTTTTCAAGTAAAAGTAGGAATCAAGTAACAATGGGTATGTGAATTAATGAAGAAATTTTGAAAAAGGAATTATATCATAACGTTCAATAATTTTAGAATAAACTATAAAAGTTAATATCAATTCATGAATAAAAGTGAAAGAGTAATTTAAAAGAAACTAGTATCTTCATGAAATCTTTTGGCTAACGTAAAATATTCACGATTTTATGGAATATAGTATAAATTAAAAATTCGACGCTAATTTAAAATGTGAATGTTATGAAAAAAATAGTTTATCATTAGTAGTACTTTAATTCTTTAAGAAAACTAAATGAAATGACTTCGTGTTACTAACAATGAATTTCTAATTTTTACTTTTTGTTTTTAACAGCTATCTCCAAGAATTTACCACTTTTGAAGAACCACTTCAGAAAACACTGGCAAGAACGTGTCAAAGTTCACTTTGACCAAGCTGGTAAGAAGGTCTCTAGAAGATCTGCCAGAGCTGCCAAGGCCGCTAAGATTGCTCCAAGACCATTAGACTTATTAAGACCAGTTGTTAGAGCCCCAACTGTTAAATACAACAGAAAGGTTAGAGCTGGTAGAGGTTTCACTTTAGCTGAAGTTAAGGCTGCTGGTTTAACTGCTGCTTACGCTAGAACCATTGGTATTGCTGTTGACCACAGACGTCAAAACAGAAACCAAGAAATTTTTGAACAAAACGTTCAAAGATTAAAGGAATACCAATCTAAGATCATTGTTTTCCCAAGAAACGGTAAGGTTCCAGAAACTGAACAAGTTTTATCTGCTGCTGCTTCTTTCCCAATTGCTCAACCAACCACTGATGTTGAAACCAGAGCTGTTGAAAACACTGAAGCTTCTGCTTTCAGAACTTTAAGATTAGCAAGATCTGATAAGAAATACAAGGGTATCAGAGAAAAGAGAGCCAGAGAAAAGGCTGAAGCTGAAGCTGAAAAGAAGAAATAAGCTCTTTCTTTAAGAGAATTTTATTATAAACTTTTTTCTTTTTCATCAATCGTCAAATCTCATATCTTATTATCATAAGAAATAATATATATAATAAATAATTTTATATATCTATTTTTTATTTGCAAAATATAAAAAATTAAATTAACAAGCGTATTATTAACTTATACACAGGGATTGTAGAATATTATCGTTTTGTATGTATATCACTAAGTAGACGTATTACATAGCAAAAATACTATTTTTTTTTCTCAAAATATATAGTTTCAACATGATATCTAATTACAATACAACAAAAAAGATAAATAATTAGAAAATAATTAAAAAATTAACTCACAAAAAATGTATATATATAATGATATATATGTATATATTCAAAAAAATAATATAATGATATTAATTAATTAAAATATTCTAATCGAATAAACCGAAACCCATGTCATCATCGGATTCTTCCTTGGCTTCTTCTTCTTCTTCAGCGGCAGCTTCTTCAGCGGCTTCACCAGAAGCACCGACAGCACCAGCGGCAGCTGGAGCAGCACCAGCAGAGAAGTTAACTAATAATTCTTTTAAGTCTTTACCTTCTAAAGCCTTAGCAAAAATATCAGCCCAGATACCTTCGATTGGAATGTTAGCAGCTTCAGTTAAAGTAACTAATTTTTCAGAAGAAATTTCAACTTCAGAATCAGCTAAGATTAAAGCGGCGTAAGATAAAGCAGTTTCAGTAGACATTTTTAATATTCTTGTTGGTGAATTAGAGATAATCGGTTTAAGCTATTGCTATATTATATGACAAAGCGGACTATTTCTTTGAAGATCTTAACTTGAAAGTAAAACTTGAAAAAAAAAAAATTATCATTTTTTTAAAATTAGATTATCATGAAGTTTTGAAAAAAAAGAATATAAATAATTGTTGTTACAAATTAGAAATTGTAAGTGATAATTACGATTGAATTGAAACGAATTGTTACAATTGACAACGTCACATCAAAATGAAAAGTTCCAAAATGAAAAAAAATGAAAACGAAAAAAGTTTGCGTGGTCATTTTGAACGAATTTGAGTTTGTTTGTTTTTATTGTTATTCGGGTAATACCACATTTTGAAAAATAATAAAATAAAATAAAATTAAATAATATGAAATTAAATAATATGAAAACCAACTACTGGTTAAATTGAAAAAACCTTGTAGTTAACATAGATATTTGTTAGTAGTTATTTAAAAAATGTAAAGAAATTATGCAAGTTTAGAATCATGTTCTAATAATTAAGATGGAGAAAAAAAAAAATTTACGTATATAGATGTGGGTTTAATTCGTAAAATAAATTATTAAGCATGTTTGATTTAGAATCAGCCTATTCGTCTTGTAAACTCAATCTAATAGCTTCTTGAACCATTTCATTTTCTAATTCTTCGATAGTTGGCTCTCTTTTTCTATTCTTGGTGTCATTACCGGATGTTGCCTTTGATCCATTGTTTGAATTTCTACCCGTTGATGTACTAGCATATTCTGGATCAATCAATTGATTACTGACATGAATTGCTGTTGCATTTGCAGCTCTTCTAGCCAATCTAGATCTTTCTTTTTGTAATTTTATTTCCCAGTTGGGACGAATATCATCAGAATCGACAACGGATGGCTCATTTGCTTCTTCTGTATCATTATTATTGTCATCTGATAAATTTTCTGTCATTTTAACGTAATCAGATGGTGGTATGCCATAGATACCAGTTTTACGATCTTTTGGTGGTTTATATGTTATTTTGAAATTTGGGGTCGCACAATAAGGACAATTTGAAGGTTCGCTAATTAATAAGTTTGGATCTTTTTGATTGTCATTTTGAACAGTTTCGGGTTTTGTTGGATCAACTTCTTCATGTGGAAAATGTGGTTCGGCTCTTTTAATTTGCACGAAACATTCTGTACAAATTGGTTGTTGACAGCATTTAGAATGATTAAATGGATTCGGTAAATATAAGAAACAAATTGGACATTCTGAACCATTTTTATAAAGATTATATTTTAAATTATCATTTGGTAAATATTTATTCTTGATATTTTTTGTTTTATCATTAATATTTAATTTCATCTCTAAAAATTTCTCATTTTCAATTTCTTGCCATATTGTTCTTTTTTTATATAATCTTGCTTTAAAAATTTTTGAATGCATTCTACGAAATTCTTTTTTAGATAAAGATTTATCAATTAAATCATCAAAAGATGATTTTTTCAAATTACCGATCGGGATTGATTCGAATTCTTCTAAATTTTCAATAAATGATGCATGTAAAGGTAAACCATTTATAATTTTAAGTATTTCTTCTTTAGACCAAGTTTCATCGAAATCTTGTAAGGGAGTATAAAATGGAGCTAATTTTCTGTTTATAATTAAATTTCTAACAATATCTGTATCATAATCTAATTTATCAAAACTGTATGAGCCATATGGCGCCAGGAATCCACCATCAACAGACTCATGATATTTAACAATTAAATCCTTTGCATGATTTTCTTTAATTTTTTCTTTTTCCTGTGTTGATTTTCTTTTATTTGCTTCATTACGATTTGTTTCTAAATTTGAATCAGTCCTTGATCTACCATTTGAATTTAAAAATGAATTAACAATTGACGTTGCCCTTCTTCTTTTATTATTCCTGTCAGATAATGTATTATTATAATCACTATGTATGGTGGAATTTGTGTTAGAAGAGTTTGCACTGTAAGTTTTCGGGTACCTCGGTCTTGTCATATCATTAGAGTCAGTTGGGTTACCATCTTGATCAATTTTACCTGGAACGTTACCCATACTTTATAATATTTTATTAACTCTTTATAAATGTATTATTTCAAAAATCTGAAAATTATTTTGATCGCTGTTTATTTATTTTTTGTAAAAAATCGCTTTAAACAAAGTGAAACTGTGTGATTCACTCTCGTCTGACTCTTCTGAATAGTACTCCCCGCTTTTCTATTTATTATTTACTTCAGCTCTATACTTAGTAGAAAACCAACCTAACCCTTTGCTGAACCTTTCAAAACAAATAATTATTGGCAATTTTAGAGTGAATGATTGAAGTGAAAATAGAATGTTGGGATCTTTTTCTTATCGTGTAGTTGATATAAATGAACCCTTTGGCCAAAATTATTCTTCGTTTTTGCCCCTTTTTTATTTCTAGCAATTTCTCGCTTTGCTTCTTCAACGCGTGCAACACAAAACTTTAGTTGTGGTTTATTTGTATTATTCAGATATTTCAGAAGAACAGATAAGTATTCAGATATTCAGATATTCAGATAAACATATATATATATATATAAATATAAACGGATAAAAAAATGTTATTGAAAACATATAAAAACTTAATCTTTTGTGAGATTTGCAACGCTTCAGGTAAACGTAGTCAAATCATAAAGCACCTTCTGCGGTTAATTCCTTTGAAATCTTGGCAATACCAGCGGATGCAATAGAAACAATCTTTTCAACATCTTCCTCCGTAATAGTAAAAGCTGGTGCAAATAAAATGATATCAGTACTTTGATTTCTTGTATCTTGGTTGGTAAGACCCATGACGTACATACCATTCTTCAATAACAAATCAGCAACACGTTTACCAATATGTAATTCTTTTGGAAAAGATTCTTTAGTTGTCTTGTCCTTTACAAATTCAACTGACCAAAACCCACCAATACCTCTAACATCACCAACAATTGGAGAATCAACTAATTCATTCTTCAATCTTTCACCTAATAAATTACCCATCTTAAAAATATTTGCAGTTAAGCCATTTGCTAAAATTTTTTCTTGGATTTGTAAAGAAACGCCACAATTTAAAGAATGAGAATGGTAAGTTTGACCACCGACGACGCATCCTGAACCATTTATATAAGCATTCATAATTTTTGGGCCAACTAAGACACCTGCAATGGTAACGTAACCTGAACCTAAAGTCTTACCAACAGTTTGGATATCAGGGGCATCTTCTGGTGCCAAAAAATTTTCCCAACAGTTAAATTTACCATTTGGATTAGATCTACCTGTACCGCACATGACTTCATCTAAGTAAAAAATAATATCATATTTGTTACAAATATCACGTAAACCTTTTAAATAGTTTTTTGGTGGTGGAGCTGTACCTAATGAAGAACCTGGTAAAGTTTCAACAACTACACATGAAACAGTTTCTGGATCATTGTCAATAATAATTTTTTCTAAAGTGTCTACTAATCTTTGTCCATATTGTTCTTCAGTTTCATTTGGTTTCATATCTCTGTATGGATAACATCTTGGCATCTTTAAGAAAATATTTTCTTGATCAACCTTCAATTCATCGAATTGATTAGCTACAACGTTATCTGACATACTCATTGCACCTAAAGTGAAACCATGATAACTTGATTCTCTTGAGATGACTTTAATTTTTTTATCTTTACCTCTTTCCTTTTGATATTGTCTAATAATTTTAAGAGCATTTTCACTTGATTCAGAACCTGAACAAGTCCATAAAGCGGAGACAAATGCATTAGGTGGTGAATTATCGATATATAATTTAGCTAATTTTTCAGATGATTCGTTAATAATATTTGCTGGGAAACTATAAACGTGATCTTTTAGAGCTTTTTCATAAAATGATGGAATATCTTTATCACCCCAACCCAAAGCGCCCACTGCTGCACCGGTACAAGCATCAATGACGGTTTCAATTGTTCCTGATGAGGTATCGACGGTCATAGTAGTGTTATTACCGTTTCTTGCATGTAACTTTTGTTCAGCAACACGAGAAAGAAAGACATGTGATTGAATTGGTAAAGTTTGAACAGTCATATTGAAATTAAGTTGATTGAAATAGTTTGTTTGTTTGTTTGTTTTGATTTTATTTGATCTAAAAAGTAAGATTTCAGAGTGATGTTTTTATTTTGTATGATAAATGGGAAAGAGCAATTGAAACTATTAACTTGTAGAATAAAATTGTCATGCCTTTATATATTTCAAAAATATAATAAATTGACTACATTTGCTTTTATGACAAAGCATTATCATGTCAAAGTTGTAATAAGCGTTTCCATTTGATAACTATCAGCTAACAGTATCTATCGTTTGAATATCTATCTTCGTTTTTGCTTTTACCCTTGTAAATATTGCTAAACCATACGAAAAGGCTCCAAGGATCCAGCTTCCGCATTGGGAAACACATCGCCTTTACCGACTGATTAATTGATTGTTGAAATACTGAATATACACAAGCACATACACACACAATCATATGATCATACACGCCTCTATTCAAGTATCACAATCATTGCCATGCTCTCTTACCTTCATACTTCACACGCACACAAAAATATGCAAAACCGCATGAAACTTCCAAATCCGGTTTTCGTTCGTTCTTGCTTATCGCTGCGCAGTGTGCATTTCCTTATTCTTTTTAATCTGCAAAACTTATATATCTATCTATCTATCAACATTGTATTACACGTTACAAGTCCACACATGCACACACACGCAAGCAAGCAATCACTGCAATTGCTTAGGAATACCGTTGTCACGAAGCACAAGAATGTATGCTATATACTTACCTGTAAGACAATCAAACACATTAGTCATCGTGTTCTTTCTAAAAATAAACGAGAAATTAAACCCTTCGTATCCACCTTCCCTCTACAGTTGCACCACTTATTATCACTACGTTTATTAATGATCATATCTGCAATCAACGTATTGACCTGAAACTTGCGAAATAGTTGAAAAAGGAGAGCAACCTAATTCATTAAATCAGTAACAATACATTTTTTCAAATCTTCAATACCATACCCTGTAATACCACTGCATTCAATAAAATCTACTTTTTGCCTTCTCATAAGATGCTTGTCTTCTTCAGTATCATCTTGAATAATATTAAGACTTTCCAATATATTCTCTTTAACCACTTTAATATCTTGTTTCTTACTTTCATTAATATTCTCACCATCATCGTCAAACAATAGATCAATCTTATTTAAAATTACTATAATATGACAATCGTAACCAATTCTATCGTCATCCCTTAAAGCAAACAACCTTAATTCATTAAAGGATTCGTCAAACCTAATGGGTAAACTAATATCTACACACCATAACAAAACATCAGTCTTATCAAAATAATTTTCCCAAAATGGTCTCAGTGTACTTTGGCCACCAATATCCCATAAATTTATATTATATTTATTATCATATTCAAATGTTTTTATTTGAAATCCAATAGTTGGTGTAATTTTATCATCCTGTGCTTCTATTGGTAGCATCTTATTCACTACACTAGATTTACCGGAATTATCTAATCCCAGCATTAAACATCTAACTTCTTTATCTTTTAGTTTCTGTTTCTTTATAATAGTTAATAATCCCATCTATTATCTTACCAATGTTAAAAACACTTCCTTTACTTTTCACTTATTTTTATAAATATAATTATAATTAATTAATTATACGTAAATAAATATGCTTATTTTTGTATAGATTTATTTTTCACTATAGAAAAAAAAAAAAAAATGAAATATATTATATAAGCGATGGCATTAAAAAAAAAAAAAAATAATTAAAAATAAAATTGAATAAATATAGAATTAGAAAGAACAGCTTTGTGAAAGAAAGAGATGTTTCATGTTAAATAAATGAAATGTCAAAAAAATCTATTGTACAAGTTGAGAAAAAAGATGTCAAACTTAAACGTTCTTTAACTGTTTCTTCGATGAAAACTATTAAAAGACAACGTAAATTATTTGAATTTAACATTCCAACTACTTCTCATCTTCCAATAAAACAAAGAAATGGTTTAAATTTAAAGATTAATAAAGGAAGTGGTTTAATTTCAAAGGTTAATGAAAAAAATGATCCAATTATAATAGATGAAATCGATAATAATGAAATTATAGAAATTAATGATGATGATCATGATAATAAGAAATTTTCAATTTTAAATGAAGATATTGAAATAACAAAATTTGATCAAAGTTTAAAGTATGTTTCAATGACAGAAAAAAAAATTAATGAAATTAATTGTCCAATTTGTAATATTGATTTATCAACCTTTGAATTATATAAAAGAGAAGCACATTGTGAAAGTTGTATTGAAAAAAAGGTTAACATTAAAAATGAATCAAATTTAATTATTAAAGAAAATAAAAAAAGTAAATTAGATTTAAAATCAAATTTAAAGTCCAAACCAAAATTAAATTTACCTAGAATTAAAATACTTCCATTCAATTCAATAAATATAACAGTTGATGCATTCAATTATGAATCAAATCCCGAAATATCAATTTATTTTCTTTCACATTTTCATTCAGATCATTATATTGGTCTTAAAAAATCATGGTCACAAGGAATAATTTATTGTTCAAAAACAACGTCAAAACTTATACAATATAAATTTAAAATTTCAAATAATTTAATTAAAGAAATTCCAAATGATGAAATTATTTGGTTGAATGAAACAATTAAATTAATTGCAACGGATGCTAATCATTGTCCAGGTGCACAAATTTATCTTTTCATTGAATATGATAAATTTAATAAAAAAAAAATTATTAATTCTTATTTACATACAGGTGATTTTCGTTTTATTAATTCAATGTTAAATGGATCATTTGGTAATGAATTGAAAAATGTTAAAAGTATTATTTATTTAGATACAACATATTTATCACATATTAATAATTTTGATTCACAAAAAATTGTAATTGATAAAACGAGTGAATATATTAAAAATTATTTTAAAAAAATTAATTTAATTAGAAGGAAAAATAATGTTATTTTAGCACCAAGATTGAAATTAATTTTAATTGGTACTTATTCAATTGGTAAAGAAAAATTAGCTTGGGGAATTTGTAAATCTTTAGGTATTGAAGAATCTGATTGTTTTGTTTATAATGATGAATTAAGATCAATTTATATGAATACGAAAAGAGAAATTGATAAAAAAAAAAATAATTATATGATTCATTTGGTTCCTTTAAGATTATTGAAAGATGAAAAAAATATTTTAAAATATTTAAAAGATGTTATTAAAGAATCATGGTTAAATATTGAAGTTGTTGGTATTATACCAACTGGGTGGGCATTTGGTAACATGTGGAGTTGTCGTAATGAAAGGTTATCATATAATGAGAAATTTAAAATGTGTCAAGAAGTTTCTGACAAAAATAATCATGATGACGATGATCAAACATGTATAGTCGATAAAAATTGGTTTGATAAACAAATTGATAATAGGAAAAAATTTCAAATTTTTAAAGTTCCTTATTCAGAACATTCAAGTTTTAGAGAATTAGTTAACTTTACAACAAGCGGTTTATTCAAATGGGAAAAAATATTAGCGACAGTTAATTTAAATAATATTGAACGTATGAAAGATATGAATGAATGGTTTAATATTTGGAAAATTATTAATGATAAAAAATATTCTAATGAAGGAAAAGTTTGATAAATATATGTAAATTTATATTTGTAAATATTAATTAAATTATTGAAAATTGATAATATGTATAGTTTTCATAATTAAGTATATATATATATATATTATTTAAAATGTTTTAAAAAAGTTTAAAAAAAAAAAAAAAAAATCCCAAAAATAAGTAATACCCCCATCGTTAAAAATAATCGTTAATTTTTTTTTTCTTTATATTATTATTATTATTATTATTGTTTTATTGTATGATAATTATCATCTAAAGTAGCGTCATTATTAAGTTGATCGATAATTTGTTGAGGAACGTTAACATTTAATGGAATTCTTCTATCGATTGGATTAATTAATTTATTGAATCTCATAATTAGATTAGCGTTTTTGTTATCAAATCTTTTAATTAATTTTCTATAGTATAATCCACAAGCATTGCACAAAGTTCTGTTACCGTAAGGACCACGTCTCCATTCTGGAGTTTCAATTTCGCCACAATGTCTACAAGAATTTCTTTTAATAACTGAATTAAATTGTGAATTATTATTATTGTTATTATGATCATTTAATAAATGATATTTCTTATTTTTTCTTTTAGTATAAGATTTTCTACTTTTCTTTGGTGAGTTTTGTTGAAGTAGTCGTTGTTGTTGTTGTTGTTGTTGTTGATAAGAAATTTCTTGTTGTAAATAAATGTCATTTGTTCCAATAAAATTATTTGGATATTGAACATTTTGATAATTAATATTTCTTTGATTTTGTAAATGAATTGGAATATTTTGTTGTTGATAAATTTGAAGATGACTACCTGGAATGCCTGCATCTTGTGGGTAGTAAAAAGATGATCTTCTTTGAGTATTAATAGGTTGTTGATTTGCAATATTTCCTACTATAATTGATTGATTTTGATAATTTAAGCAATTTTGAGGTAGTGGTTTTTGTTGTGATTGAATAATATTATAATTATTTTTTATATTAAAACTAAACTTTTGTTGATCATTGAATTGTCGAGATTGTTGATAGAAACTGCCATTATTTATTAGTGAATTATAGCCGGTAATTGGAGAACCAGCAGATCTTGAATTGATATTATTTTCCAACTTTACGTTAGAGACAGTTTGCGGTAGTGTGAATACTGCTTGTTGTTGAATTGGCAGCATTGATAAAGAACGTTTAACAGGATAATTTGATCTTTCATTTATATCTATATTATTAACTGCGGTAGAACCTGAACGGATTGGAATAACGTTAGGATTGGGGATATAGTCAGGTACATTGTTTAGATTTGGTAAAAGATTTGGTAAAGAAGGTCTCTGCCTTATCAAATGATCAACTGGACTGTACCTAATTACGTTAGCATCTGTTATTACATTAGCAGTAGCAGTAGCAGCATCCGATACGGGAACGGAACCCGAGACGGAACCCGGGACGAGCGTCGAAGCAGATTCTGTTTGGGAAACTATAAGACGAGATTTTTCACTTTCCAAATCGTCTTTCGATGGATTTGCTGTATTTGTTGAATTTGTGACTCCGGAACGATTCTCGGGCGAGAAAACGAAAAGACGCGTCTTTGCAGAAGAATGTCGCAAAGTGTTACCCTTTTCGGAAACCGCAGCGGTGTTACAATTTGTGCGTGAGCCGTTTTCAGTTTCACTTTCACTTTCATTTCCGTTTTCGTTATCAGACAAATTCTGTAACACGTTCGTACTTTTTTTTTTCATATACGTGTAATTATTATTTATATCGCTGGACCCATTTGCGCTTGCGCTTGCACTTGCATTTGCATTTGCATTTGCATTTGCATTTGCATTTGCACTTGCATTTGCATTAGTAATATACGTTTTAGGGCTCGAATCTCTCACTTCGTTATTAGCAATACCACCAGCATGATCGTCATCATCAATGTTGGTTAATAGATTTTTAATTGAAGGTAAACGTGAATAGTTATATTTATTTTTACTACCAAAAATGCTTTCATTTAATTTAGGAGAATCCCTTGAATTTGAATCACTGGTCTTAGAATTTGCATTTGGATTAAAATTAATTTCTTTAGTCATATTAAAATTTGAATATATATTCTTATATTGATTATCTTGTAAAACACCAATATTAGTTTTTGGTAATGGTAAACCAGAATCTCTTGAACAATCACTTTTTGCAATTGAAATAACAGTCGCTGACATATTATATTTTTTTTTTTAAAAAAAAAAAAACTTGCAATTATATATATATATATATATGTCTATGTATATATATATATATTAATCCCTGCAAAAAATAATTCAGGACTTAAATTAAAATGAAAAATATCCTAAGGATTTTTTTTTTAATAAGAAATAATATATCTTTGTGATTTGAAAATATTATGCTTATTTTTAGTTTTGTTTTTGGAAAGGATAACTAATAGAAGATGATATAAATGTAAATTTAAAAGTTCTCTTGTAGAACATGCTTGTTTATTTGTTTGTTTATTTATATATATAATAATTCTCAGGCCTTAAATGAACGGGGTGAAAGGAATAAAACAAAAATTAAAGTTGTGCATAAAGATCAGTCAGTCACTACAGAAATGTCTTGAGAACCCTCTTTTTTAAAAAAAAAATAAAAAATAAACATATGATAAGTTTTCTCCGAAGTACAATTTTCTATTTTTTTCCTAGTTCCGATATTCAAAAAAAAAAAAAAAAAAAAAAAACTGTACAAGATATACATGTACACTTAAAAGACCACTAGTTGCAGCATTGACTATAAAGGAAAAGATCCAAAACTAAATTCTGCAGCAACAACATAAAAAAGATTTAATAGTTGCAGTCGCGAAAAGTTTATTTTTAACTCGGGTTTTTATTTAACTTTTAAAGAAATTATAAAAAAAAATTTCCTCTTGCAATATTTCAGTTTCATGTTCGCTAAAGTTAACCAGTAGTGGTTCATTCATTTACATTTTAAAACCGTACACGTTTTGAAATTACACTAAAAAAAATTTTTACGCGAAAACGTTACAAGCCAAGAAAAAAAAAGTGGTTTCGCTACAGTAATTTAAAATCTTTAATTCTATTAGTTAATTTTGCCTTCTGCTTTGTTTTCATTCGAGCATAAAGCTTAATATTATGCACTATTATCCCGTGGACAGGTGACTGCACACATTGGCTTTATCAGGAAATTTTTTCACTCGTGAAGCAATCACATGCTTTATTTTTATTTTTTTTTGGTAATAAATAACATTACAAAAAAAAAACCCATACGTTTAAGCAAATGCGGAAAAAGTGCGCATGTATTTTTGGGGCCTTTTCAAAATGTTAATTGTAGTTTCATAAAAATGAATAATTCTTTTCTTAAACGGACAATAACAAACGCCAATCCAGAGGAATGAAGAAGAAAATAATTTCGCTGTAAGATTCAAATATATTTTCTGAACCACATCAGTTATTACTAGTCGATAAAATCTCTCTCTAGCCTTTTGTTAAGTAAGGAAGGGGGGAAAAACATAATGAAACCATTCCTTCAGCGCAAATAAGTTTAAGTTTTTGTTAAATTTATTCTTGATCATGATGATATCAATCTTGATGTCAATATTGCTAGAATTTTTGACTGATTACTTGCACTAAAAGCTTCAAAATGTGCCGTGCAGTAAAAGAGATTAAAAAACTCAGCAGAGCAAAATAGAATATAAGGGTTACTATTTCTATATCACCAGATAGACTAAAAAGGAATTTTTCTAAAACCAAAGTTAGATAAAATGAAAGTTTCTTAGATACGTAGTGTATATCTATCTACCTGTACGCATTAAAAAAAAAATTGCAATTATTTTCGGGTTTTTATTTTACTTTAAAGTAATTAAAGAAAGGTTTTCTTTCTCTTTAAGGAGTACGTAAAAGTAATACCACGGGTTTAGGGGTTTTCGGGCAAACTTTTCATAAATTTGCCCATGCACAAGTGACCCAAATGGAAATTTCTTTTGCCCGAAAATTTTTCGCATCATGCAATTTGTGACCCTAATCTTGCCCATAATAGATGCGTATACAATGATAACACACGTGATGTATGAGCACATGATTTTAACATACATTTTGATTTTGTACATGTTTAGTTAAACCGCTTTAAATTAAAAATTGGAGCCAATAATTGTCCTAAATTCATCCTATTTTTTTTTTTAGAAATTGGCAAATCCCCCCCCCCAAGAAAATAATTACACTTCCAGTTTTTTTTTTTCAGAAGGTATAATTTTTAATTTGCACGTTTTTCTTGACTAGTCTTATATTGCCGAGAAAATATAAAGAGGGGTGGGTAACACATTTCAATCTTTTACAATTGAAATTTAGGCTTCGCCCGAGATTTTGCCGACAAGCCCTACCACGTCTGTCAAAGAAAAGAAAAAAATCAGCCTTCGTGTGAATCTGAAAAAAAAACAGGGTTGGTTACACGTTATTTTCACAGCAATGATTGCTACAGGGGCTTTTCGTCTACTTTATATACTGGTCGGATTGGATTACACGGCTTTTTTGAGAACACGACAAAAATACAGGATTGTTAGGGTTTTTTCTTACTCTTTCTCTTGTCATGTTTTAAAAGAAGGGCTTTGCAGGGTTCTTTCTTTTCAGTCGGGAAACAAGAAAAACAAGTTTATTTTTGTCTTCATAACTTAACTATGGATGTAAGGCGCGTAAGACCAAACGACTATTGCATAGAGTCAGCACCAAAAATTTGGTATATTTTTAATTATCACTCTTGAAACTTATATTATTCTATTAATGTACATATTCACGAGCAATATTATTCTTTAATCAATCAATTTATTATGAATATCAGAAACTGTAGCAATTACGTATTTTGAGACATTTTTTAATTTTTTTTTTTGAAATATGAATACATAACAGGCGTTCGTAAGAAAAATTTTGCCGACAAAAAAAAAGGCGGCAGGCTGGCGGCGAATGGTGATTCTTTTAGGACAGTTAGCGACACATTTTTGACAACTTCTGTATATATCAAATATCGGGTAACCGAATACCAATTCTATACTTTTACGTGCCAAAATAAAATTAATTAAAATCTTTTTATAATCTGAGACACCCTATAATGAAATATTTTCTGAAGATTGTATATCTATTTTCAATTTATATAACAAGTTAGATAAAAAAAAAACACTCATCGCGTGCAATAGTTTCAAAATATTGTTACACCAACGTTTTCGTAGTCTAATTAACCCATAATCTTGTAAATATTTTTTTTTTTTTGATAAATTAAGCTGTATAATCAACATATTCGTATTATAATTGTATATATTTGAAGTTCGAATAAATATCGCTTTAAACCACGAAAAATACATGGCAAATT
Organism: Jamesozyma hellenica; assembly: GCA_030571615.1. Classification (NCBI taxonomy): domain Eukaryota; kingdom Fungi; phylum Ascomycota; class Saccharomycetes; order Saccharomycetales; family Saccharomycetaceae; genus Jamesozyma; species Jamesozyma hellenica. The sequence goes on along the minus strand of JAJLYD010000209.1, from coordinate 27,295 downwards.
TAATGTTAACATTGACTAAAGTTATATAAAGATTTGGCTTTACAAAATATAACTCTTGTTTTTTTTTGCTAAAATTTCAATATATACTGTAGTAACGAGAGTTACGATAATCGTATGGATCATTTCATCAAAAAATTAAAAACTTAATCCAGAAGAAGCATTAAGTCAAATTTTACTAAAAGATCTTGTAATTATTATATAGCGATAAACGCATTTGTGGGATCTTTAAGGAATTTTGTAAATCAATGACAGTAATTTTGCATCTTTGTTAAACAATACTAAAAACCTGATGTTAAATCATTATATACCAACACATGGCATAGTTACAAGAGCTGATTATTTAAAAACTCAAATGTTCCTTTGATCATCCCATTTCAACACTATTTGCTTCCGCTACATAAACAACAATTTGTCATATAAATCATACATAATTATATGGAAACTGTACGTAAAAAAAATGTAATACTAAAGTATAATTCAGCACTTATGTTCGGTAATATAATAATATTCAATAAATACATAATATAAGTTGTTATTCAATGGATTGTTTTTTTGTAAACAATTTTAATTTTTTATTTTTTATTATTTTTTTTTTGTTTTGTTTAAAAAATTAATGATATATAAATTTTTCTTATAAACCAGAAAAGCGGTAAAAAAATATCAAAGCATAAAAAAAAAAAAAAATTGTAAAAAAATTCAATTGCAAAAGCTTCTTTAAAGATAGTTAAAAAGTTATGACGATAAAAGACATTATATTTTAAATTAAAAAAATCTAAGATAGTAACTTTTCCAATAAATAAAACTACATGGTCCAATTAATTATAAGATAAAACGAAATCAAGAATTCAAAAAAGTTTTGATATTTTTAAGAACTTATGTATGCTTTGCCTTTTTCTCTTTTATTTTTCTTCCATTTTAAATATATATTATTGTCAATAATAAATATTTTTGATCTCGAAATAGTGACACAACATCAGTAGGGGAGTATTTATAAATATATTTGAGATTTAATTAGGGCTATCTCTTTTATTTGAACACAATTTTAACTCATTTTAAAAAGCAAATTCAGGATGTTTATGTTCACAAAAACAAAACAAAACAAAACAAAACAAAACAAAGCTTTCGTAAACAAGCTTGTTACTGAAAGCTATTGCAGTATGTTACGCTTCGTTTTCAGGAAAATAACATTAAGGCGTCAACATTCCTTTAATAAAACACATTTCTTTTTTCCTTCGAAAACGCAAGAAGAAAAATTGTCTGACCGATTGGGATACATTCACTGCAGTGTAAAAAATTGGGATAACAAAAAATTCCGGAAATAGTAAAAAAAGAATACCAAAAAAAAACATTGATAGTTTAGGTTAAGGGGAAAACTAACTTCTGCATTTATGAATAATAATTAAAATTAGTATATTCAAGTCCATGGAAGCATATTTTTTCTTCTTCGGTACCGAAATCCTTGTATGGCTTATACATACGATTTTTTTAAAATTGTTTTTCCGAAAATGGTCGTGGTGCTTTCCCAAAAAGAATTGCTGTGCAAATGTATTTTGGTGGCCTGTTTAAGGAATACTTTACAAATGGTGGCTTTTAATTCTAGAAACCGAAGATAAAATTATAAATCGTCACCTATTTGTCATGGTGACATATGGGAAGTAAACTTAAGGTTATTTTCCTTTTTTTTTTTCTGATAATAATTATGTTACTGGTATGAGTGTCGAACAAGTAAAAATAAAAAAAACACACATCACAGTTTGTATTTGCTGGATAGCGCCTGTGAGTTGATATGAATTAGTAGGTAAACACGACGGAGTGGCGCGTACGACTAAAAATGTTGTCTTGTTGATTATCAAAGAAAATCGTTTCAATTCGCGTTTTATGATAATTTTTGCTCGAACTCTAAGCTGATGCTTGTTTTGGGAAATCAAAAGCGAGATGTATCTCATTTCAAAACGGAAATCCAAACCGAGAACAAATGTGAATAATTCCTGATCGTGTAAAGTTACTTAAAATTAAGGGGAATTCGCAAACGAATAAATTAATTTTCACAAAAAAATTTCAAATATCATTATTAAAATAATTAAATTCTCATAAGATAAATTTAAATGATTTGAATCCAACCTAGTTACAAGACATAATGACAGCTAGAACTTCATTACCATCGTCCGCATCAAGTAATCATTCGAAACACAAAAATAAATGTTATTCTAGAAAATCATTCACTAAAGAAGAGTGGAAACAAAGAGTACTTGCCGATAAATTAATGACAAATGAATTATTATATGATGAAACAGGTTTTCCTAATAAAATAAGCAATGATAACTTTAATACGAATGAGACTTCTACAAATGAATTCATTAATTTATCAAAAGATTCAAAAACGAGTACAAATGAACCTTGTTTACCAAAATTGTTATTGAATTATTTTATTGTAATGGGTTATGAAGATTCAAGTTTAAGAATGGCAAAAGAATTAAATCTTATTAAAACAAATAAAGATTCAATTAAATTTAATAATCTATTTAAAATTAAAGAAAGATCTTTGATTTGTAATTTAATAAAATCTGGTAATATAGTTGAAGCAATAAGTCAAATAAATGAAAAATTTGGTATTGAAGTGTTAGAAACAAAAAATTCTGATACTACTACTACTAATAATAATAAAATCAATGATCAATCTTGTATTAATTCAAATGACTTACATTTTAAATTATTATTATTGAATTTAATTGAAATGATTAGGAAAAATAGAAAAGATATTCAAAATAATAAAATTAAACCTGACGATAATATCGATTTTATTTTAAAATTAATTACTTATTCTCAAGAAAAATTAGCAATTAAAGCCGCATCAAATCCAGAACATATGAAAAATATTGAAATTATAATGACTTTATTATTATTACCGGCTGAAAAAGACCAAAATTTTAACTTAAAATTGCCTGAAAATTTGAAAAATTTATATTCATTATCTTTACGATCAAAAATTGCTGATTTAGTTAATAAAAAACTTATAGAATCAATTTATCCACAGATAACCAATCAATCACATTTTCCTGATTTAATTAATCCAAATAATAATAATACAAGAAATAATAATTTATATATAAGTGAATGTAGAATGAATAATTTTAAACCTTTAATAATTGATAATACGAATTCAAAAATTGAAGACAAAAATAAATTAAATTTTGATGTTGATTTAATATCAAAAGATAAATCAAATGATTATTTTGCAAATACAACAGATAAAATTAATAGAAAAAATTTAAATTCTCAATCAGAATCAGATAATGTACCTTTGGATATTCAAAATTCAAACTTTTTATCAGAATTTAAATATGAAGCTAAATTAATTCAAATAATGAAATTATGGGTGTGGTGTGAAAATGAATTACATTTAAATGATATTGGAGTTCCAAGGGTAGAAAACGACAATATATAAACAGAAGAAAAGATACACCTACATACTTTACATTTAATGTTTTTATAAAGGATTTGATTAGTTTATCATGTAATTTCTTCTCCTTTTCATTTATTATTTTGTATGCATGATTTTAAATATAATATGACCGTACTTATTTATTTATTTTATTTTATTTTATTTTATTTTTTTTTTTTTTTTCATTCTTTACCAATTATAAACTCGCATCTAATTCTACTACCTGTTTCCATCTTTAAAAAACATAATTGAACATCATCAACTATTAGTGGTAATATTTCTTTTGCTGTATTATAAATTTTAACATTATTTGAAATAGTAAAAATTTTATCATCATCATGTCTTTCACTCATTATTTCATCATATAATTCAGAATCTTTAAATAAATGGTATAATTTTGTTCTTAATACTTTTAAATTACAACCAAATTCTAACCTTTTCTCATTTTCAAAATCTTCTGGAGAAATTTCGATATGATATTTTAATGGTTTCTCTAATATTTGTATACCATCAACAAGAATATATGCATCAACGAAAACGTTTGAAACATGAACAGGTTTTGAAAAAAATTTATCTCTATCTTCGAATTCTTCAATGACAATTCCTGATTTTTCATCTAAATATTCTTTACCATGAAATTCATCATTGACTAACATTCTGTGAAGTTTTATACCTTCATCTATACGTCCAACACTTAACTCATCATAAGTTTCTTTTTGTAAAAGGGTCATTTCAATGGTAATGTAAGTTTCTTGAACAAGAGCTAATGTACCTAAGATTAATAAATATAGTGTAATTCTACCACTTATTGGGTCATTGTGAATGAATCGATTTATATATCGTGCGCTACTTAAATATTCAATTACTTGATTTTCAAATTGAAAATATTTGCTCAGATATTTATTTAGATTATTCAACATTTTGTACCCTATTTAATCTTGTTAAAATTTGCAAAAATGTTATTAATTGTTTTAATTGATAAAAATGATTAATTATGCAGTTTATTTTTTATGTATATGTTTATATACATATGTAAGACATATTACTATGAATGTTGAAAAATTCAATAAGCCATATAATAATTTTTTTCGTTTGACGGGTGCATCCATTTATTTCCGCATGTACCGGTCTTGATTGGTTTTTAAACGAGCAAACAAATCTCGTCCCTGAGAATGTCAGACTGAAAGTGTGTGTTGAGCCAAATGAGGACCTTTATAATAAGCAAATGATAATCGTGATCTGTGTAGTAATGCCGGGGATTGTTGTTCACTTGTTTAATCTTTTGTTTTCTGTCATTTGAATAAATACTTGTTCAACTTTGTCAACCTGATTGATTACATCGAAATGCTGTTTTGTTAGTAATACTAGTGAAAAAAAATATATGCAGATACATATAAGTGTGGTATAATTGAGATAGTTGAACATACCCATTTTAGAAAGTTTTTATCTTTTAATTTTTCTTTTATAATTCTTTTAGAAATTTTATATTTTTTGCTAGTATTGGTTTTATTTATTGTCTCCAACACTTGGTCATCTTCAACTGTCTTAATAGTTGACTCATTATCTTTTGGGGACTGTTTTCCTATTTCCTTAAATTCTGTTTCATTTTGGATTTGAGACTCTATTTTATGTTTACATTGGGCTTTATTAGAATTTTTTGCTGAACGTACGTAGTCATAAATATTTGTTTCGAATAATTCAGTAGATTGTGTCTCAAGTGATTGTTTTGGAATATTTTCCTGATCTTTTGTTGAGTTTATTTTAAGAGTTTTTTTTGGATGCGGATTTCGTAATATTTCTGAAAAATGTTTTTGTGGTAAACTATCAATTGGTTTTCCTTGTTTAGAGTGGATTGCTTGGTGAATGTTAAAATGGTCCAATGGAATTTCAGAATTTGAAAGAGAATAATTTGAAAACGAATCTTCCGTATTTAAAGTGCCATTGTATGACTTGAAGATGATTGTTTTGTCTTGGTCATTAAAGCTGTTCGAAAAGCATTTTGAGGATAAATGCATATCATTTGTTATTTTATTAATTGAAGATTGCTCAAAATTCCCTGAAAGACACGGATCTGTCACCAGAGTACTAAGGGAAGAATATGGATCATTTTCATGTAGCCTTTGAAATGTTATTTTGTTTTGATCTTTTTCTGCATTTTGTGTTATTTCATTAAGTTCAAAAGTTTTTTCTTGAGAATTTTTGTTAAAATATCGATTTTCGAGTGTATTTGTTGATTTCCTATTAATTTCTTGAGAATTCAAACTATCGTTAGCTGGTATAAGCGTTGCTTGACTGTCAAGAATGTATTGGTTTGGTTTGGGTAGTATTCTTGAGGTATCAATATTATTATTATTATTATTATTATTACTATTTAGTGCATTTGTAGAATTGGTGCTATTTTGGAACCGAATAGCTTTTTTGACAATACAACCATGATGAGATAGTATTTTTTCCAAAGTAGTGAAATCCTTACTATTTTGAAAGGAAACTTGAAAACGTCTCATATATTTTTTACCTTTATCAAGAAGTAAATATTTACAACTTATGGAGGGGTATCTGGCAGAAAACTGAATTTGACTTGCGCTATCGGTAATATTGATTTTTACGTTATCCATGATTGTGACTTGATTTAAAATAATTGAAATAATCATATTATCAGTTTCTGACAAAGATATTTGCAGCATCAGTTGTAAATCTTTGTAAAAGTGCTGCCAGTTGCTATCCAACATTTTTGTTGGCTTTCCTTCAAATCCAAATGGGGCCGGGATAAGTTCATTATATTTGGAATATACACTTAGTGGGATTGTTATTATATTCATCTTTTTATAGTATTTATAGTACACACGTTAGTATAAGATTTATATAAGTAAATACTTATGCTATTTTCATTTAATTGTTTTATTTAATTTTAAGTTTTGTATTTTTTTAACAAAAAGTTTAGCCGCCTTTGGCCATATTTTTCAGATTGCAGTTTTAAGAGAATTTTTTTTAACAATGTAAAACAAATTAAAATTATTTTGTTCGATTAAATGTGAATTACTTACAAACCTGAAATCGGTAAACCTGTACCTTTCATCTCAATATCGTTTGAATACATGGATACTGTGGTGCATATTACATAAGAAGGCTTATGGCATATTCTTCATGTGGTCTACTTTTTTCCTTTAATATTTATTTGATATATTAACTTGTCTTGTTCGAACGAATCTGGATTTAATTACTGCGAATGCAAAACTTTTAATATAAGTAAAAGTCATGTTCACAAGCTCGAGAAACAAGAAAGTGGCTCTCTATTTTTGCCGGGATAAGACGAATACCACAACGAAAAATCATTGATTGATCTCTTTTGATGGCGTTTTGAAAAAATCACTGTACAAGAGTTAATTTCACCACACTTGAAGAAGCAATTTTTCATGAAGACAGAATTACACTGAGGAAAGTAATAATGGTATACTTTTACGAATCTAAAGTTAGTGAATATTCGAAACCGTATCTCATTGTAACTGGAAAAGACAAGTTTGAAAACGACTTCCTGATAAAATATGGTTACAAGCAGTTAAATTATGTTTGGTTTCATGCTGACAAATACTCAAGTGGTCATATCTATTTGCAACTCAAACCAAATGAAAAATCCTTAGACGATGTCCGTGATGATGTGGTGAATGACTGCTTACAGCTTTGTAAATCAGCGTCTATACAAGGAAATAAATTGAACCAGTGTACCATAGTTATCACGCCGTGGACAAATTTAAGGAAAAATAAATACATGAGCCCTGGTGAAGTTTCGTTCAAGTCGATGAAGTTATTAAGAAAAAAAGAATGTTTTGCGAGAGATAATAAACTATTAAATAGATTATCAAAAACCAGAGTTGAAGTTATTAATGATGTAGAAAGAGTACTTCATGAAGCAAAAAAATCAAAAGATGGAGAGTTTTTCAATAAATATCTTGAAACAAACAGACAGATGCTTCTGGAAGATGAAAAAGCAAGAAAACTGGTTAAAAAACAAAAGAAGAATAAAAAAAAAGGATGAAGCATTGGAATTTCAGGAGGCTGAACTAAATAAAGACATTGCAAAGTAATAGAAGCCTCTTTGTTGTCGTTAATAAAACGAAAATCGTTACTTACTTTTTATTTTTTGTCACGTGCATTTCTGGGAAAAATTTTTCAGATTTGTTTTTAAAAAAAAAAAAAAATTAAAGTAGGCGATGAGTTTACAGATGCATTGAAAACATAGACAATTTAAAAACAAAACTTTTCGTTTGTAGTATTAAGTACTTAACATAGAAAATCAATATATAAACAGTAGAAAGCATGTCAAAAAGACCTATCGAAAGAGATTCTGAAGACAGAAATGTTTCAGCTAAAACCAATACCCAAAGTGCCCCTGCTATTAAAACCAATGGTGATGCAGATTTCAATATGGAAGATGAAGAAAGATTCAGTGATGGTTTTGTAAGTGACGAAGAAATCGTTGAATTAGATGACCAAGAAGATGAAGAAATGGATTTAGACGAAAATGGTGACATTTTAGAGCTGTCCGAAGAAAAAGCAAAAGAATTATTAAAGAAAGACGAAGAAGCACAACAAGCTGCCAAAGCTGGCCAGGAATTATATTTACCACACAAATCCCGTCCATTAGGTCCAGATGAAGTTTTAGAAGCTGATCCAACTGTTTATGATATGTTACATAATGTCAATTTACCATGGCCATGTATGACTTTAGATATCATTCCTGATACATTGGGTTCTGAACGTAGAAACTATCCACAATCAATTTTATTAACAACTGCTACTCAAGCTCAAAAAAAGAAAGACAATGAATTGATGGTTTTAAGTTTAACACAATTAAGTAAAACTTTAGTTAAAGATGACCAAGATGAAGAAGATGAAGAAGATAATGAAGATAATGACAGTGATCCAATTATTGAAAATGAAAATATTCCGTTAAGGGACACCACAAATAGATTAAGAGTATCTCCGTTTGCTCAATCAAATCAAGAAGTACTAACAGCAACTATGAGCGAAAACGGTGAAGTTTACATCTTTGATTTAGGTCCACAATCTAAAGCTTTTTCTTCCCCAGGTTATCAAATTCCAAAGAGTGCTAGAAAACCAATTCATACCATTAGAAACCATGGAAATGTTGAAGGTTATGCTCTTGATTGGTCTCCACTAATTAAAACAGGTGCATTATTAACTGGTGATTGTTCCGGTCGAGTTTACTACACACAAAGACATACTTCCAAATGGGTTACCGATAAACAACCATTTTCCGTTTCAAATAATCAATCTATTGAGGATCTTCAATGGTCTCGTACTGAATCTACTGTTTTTGCATCTTGTGGTTGTGATGGATTTATTAGAATCTGGGATACAAGATCTAAGAAGCATAAACCTGCTCTTTCAGTCAAGGCATCCAACACAGACGTTAATGTTATTAGTTGGAGTTCTAAATTAGGTTATTTACTTGCAAGTGGTGATGATAATGGTTCATGGGGTGTTTGGGATTTGAGACAGTTTTCTCCTGATAACATAAACAACGTTCAACCTGTTGCTCAATACGATTTTCACAAAGGTGCTATCACAGCTATTAGTTTCAACCCATTAGATGAATCCATTATTGCAGTTGCGTCTGAAGACAATACTGTTACTTTATGGGATTTATCTGTTGAAGCAGATGATGAAGAAATTAAACAACAAGCAGCTGAAACAAAAGAGTTAGAATCAATTCCACCACAATTATTATTTGTTCATTGGCAAAAGGAAGTTAAAGATGTTAAATGGCATAAACAAATTCCTGGTTGTTTAGTTAGTACTGGTAATGACGGTTTGAACGTCTGGAAGACAATCAGTGTATGAAAAAAAAAATGGCGTTGGAATTACACAAGTTAAGAACTCAATTTATATAAATATATTTAATTTTATTTGGTCTTAAACAAAAAAAAAAAAAAAAAAAATACCAACACTAAAATGAATTCAAATCAAATCTATTTTTGGCATACAAACATCTACATGGACGTAGTTGAAACATAAATTTTTTATTTCATTGTATAATAAATAATTTTTTTATTTTTTTCATTAAAAAATTATGTTTTATCGTAAAAAATTTGATTAAATACAAAACAACTAATGATCTTTGAAAAACATCGATTGCAAAACATGAAAATTAGATACCACGTAACTTGAATCATTTAATTGAATAACGTCAGTTTGAGATAAACTCATATCCCACATATTTTCAATGTTGTGATTTATCTTATCAAAGGACAAACTATTTTCATTTCTTGTAAAATTTTTTTCATTTTTAATATTAAAATAACCATTTTTATTATTTCTATCAATTAAGATTGCATTCCATCCAGAATTTTGAGCACCTAATACATCATTTTTGAATTCATCACCAATGTGCCAACAATATTTTTTCAATTGATCAATGGATAAAGAATGTTTCAATTCTGGAGATTTTTTTATTACATCTTGTAAAACGTAATCAAAAATTTTTTTATCAGGTTTAGAAAATTCTATATCATAAGAAAGATATATAAAATCATTAAAAAAATTTAAGATATTTAAATTTTCTAATAACTTATAAACTAAAGGATCCGTATTACTAACAATACCCACTATAATATTTGGATAATTAAATTTTAACAAATTTAAAAAATTAAATAAATCTGGATAAACAGTATAAGCTTTTTCACCTTCAAAACGTTGAAGAATATCATTAATCATTTCTTTTGGTATATCAATTGGATTAAATAAATTTTTAATAAATAAACTCCACCATTCTTTAACGGTAATATTTTTACCCTTACCATAATTAGGATATTTTAATTTTAATTCATTAAAAACTTTTAAAAATCTTGAAGTTAAAGTTAAAGGATCAACTTTTATACCATATTTTATACCTTCTTGACTGTATTGTTCCATTACAGGAAGTGTTGTTCCATAAAGGGTATTATAAGCATCAAAAGTAATAAGTTTTGGTATTGGTAATTTGTTTTTAGAAGTCCAATGAGACAAGGAAATTTTTTTGGGAAAATTTATCATCTTTCTATTTAATTTTAGTTTTTTTTATATTTATTTATACCTTATAAAATAGTAGAAAATTTTAAATAAACAAAAAAAAAAAAAAAAAATTAATATACAATGTTTTTATGTTATTTAATTAAAGAGTAAAAAATATATATATATATATGTACTATTCTAAATGGAAAAAAAAATTAATTTTTAAAAAATGCATCATTTTTTGCAAAACAATATGCATCAGAAATTTCAATAGCTTCATAAGTACCTTGTAAGTTTGTAATAACTTTATATTCATACGAATAAATATCAGTAACTTTATGAGTTTCAACAACTTGTGGTCTTTTAATTTTTCCAATAATTTTATTACTATCAGTATCTTCAGTTCTTACATAAGTTAATGAAAATGGTGGAGTACCTTCAAATGAGAAAATAATTTCAGCTTGATCACCTTCATGAATATCTTCAACTATATAATTACCTTGTGAAACAGTAACTGATGGAATTGGATGAATAATTAAAGATAAAGCTTCGAATTCTTTTTCCATACCTTGTTTAGTAAAATTAACAATACATTGAGATGTTGAATCTTGAATAGAATTAATTGAAATATTACCAGGTTCAGAAGCTAATCTAACAAATTGTGAAGAAGATTCTTTTGATTTTAATAAAATATTATTAAATGAATATTTAATATTAAATGGAGGAATACCATTTAATTGATAAGTGACAAAATCACCAACACAATATTCAACATTAGAATCTAAAAGATTAATTTTTGGAACGTCAGTTATTGAAATGACAATATGTTTATCATTATTGATATAGTTATTATTATTATTATTATTATTATTATCAATTTTTGCAATATTATTATTAATAAAACTGTTTAATTTATTATTTTGTATATTACTTGAATCATTAATACAACCATTAGAATCTATAATTTTTTCAATGGTAATAATATGATTACCTAATTTTAATCCATTATATAATTTTTCATATGGAAATTCATTGGATGTAATATTTTCAAGAATTAATTGATCTGTTCTACTTGTACTTTCATGATAAATATTAAATGTAATAGTAAAAGGAGCTTTACCATTTAATAATTTTAAACGTATAGGATCTAATAAAGAACGTTGATCAATATTAGCTAAACATGTTCTTAAAGTTTTACCTTGATTATAAAATTCAACATTTGGTAAAGAATTAACATTTTGTTTAATTATAATTTCATTTTCATTTTCATTTTCATTTTCATTTTCATTTGAATTAATTAATAAATTTTTTGTTTCATAATTTGAATCAAAAATATTTTTTATATTAACTAAAAATTCACCAGATAAATTATTTGGAATTTTTAATGATACATATTTAGTTGAAGATTGAATTTGTTTATTTAAAATTTTACCATTAGGTAAAGTTAAATCGTAATTTAAAATAAATGGTGGAGAACCATTTAATATTAAATCAATAGTACTTTCAATATATTGACAAATAGGTTGATTTAAATAAATAAAATCATTTAATTTTTTAATTGAATTTTCATTTTCATTTTTTTTATCTTGAATTTTAAAAGATGGTTTTTCAAAAAATTTAACTTTAAAAATTTTTTCAATATTAATAATATTACCTAAACAATTTGAATCTTTCATTTCAATTAATTTATAAATACCTTCTTTATTAATTTTTAAATTAGGTTTATAATTTGATAAAAAATTTTTTTCAATTATATCTATAATATTACCATTAAAATCCATATGTTGATATTTAATTAAGAAAGGACTTTCACCAGTTAATTTTAATGGAATTTCAATTATTGAACCTTTTTTAATTTTTTTAATTTCATTATTATTATTATTATTTAAATTTTCTAAAAAATTGAAAGATGCAGATGGTATATCTCTTCTAACTTTAATTCTAACATCAGGTTCACTTAAATGAACTAAACAATTAGAATTATCTTTAATTGATATTAAAGATAAAATATAATCACCACCAAAATTAAATTCTGGAGTCTTAATATTATAATAATTTTCTTTAATATTATCAATATTATAAGATATTCTTTTATTTGAATTAATTTCTAATATATCATAATTTAAATTAAATGGTGGTTCACCTTTTAATTTAATTGGAATATTAGTAAATTGATTTAAACATAAATTTATAGCGATATTTTGATTTTGATTTTGATTAAAATTTGATTCAATTGATGCACTTGGTTTAACTCTCATTGAAGTTTTAAAAGTATAATTTTTAAATGGTATTAAAGATATTGGTTTAGTAAATAAATCATTTGAAAGTTGATCAAAAATAATTTCATAATTTCCTTCATTAGTTGGAGTATAAGTAAATTTATTTCTTGAACTTTTTGAAGAAAGTTTTTTAGTATCAAATAATTTACGTAATTCATTACCATTTGAATCTTTATTTAATTTAAAAATTTTAATAATATAATAAAATGGTGGAATACCTGTAAATGTTAAATCAAAATTTAAACCAATTTGACCAATACATTGATCTAAGATTGAATTTGAAGAAATTTTTAATTCAGGAGGAATTGGTTTTGAAATTAAAATTGATGATTTACCAATAACTACACCTGAACAATAATTTGAATTAATTGATTCTAATATGTAAGTACCTGGAAATTTAGCTGGGAAAGAATGAGATAAAGAATTTGAATTAATTTCAAAAAATTTAGTAAAATTATTATTATTATTATTATTATTATTATTATATGATAAATTAACTTTTAATGGAATATCATTATTCCAATTATTAAAATTTTCAAAATTAATTAAAATATCTCTTTTTGTTGGAGAATTTGAATTAAATTTTTCATTAAGTGAAGCTCTTGGAATATTATGAACTGTAAAATTTGATAATAAATTATAATTTTTTTTCATATTATTTGATAATAAAGAGAAATCCATTACGTTACCTAAACTATCAATTAATTTATCAATTTTATAAGAATAAAATCCATCTAAATTAATTATTGAATTTAAATTAATTTTAACTGGATGATTACGAGCCCAATATAAATTTGAAATTTCATTATTTGAGAAAATAAAATTTGATTTTTTTAATGATTGTTTTAATGGAGATTTAAAAAATTTTGGTTGTAAATTTGAATCTATAAAAGGAATAATTTTATTATTAATAATTTTTGAATATTTTAATTTTAATGGTGGTACACCTTGAATTTCAATTGAAACTTGATCAGAATCACCAATACATCTATTAGAATTACCTGAATTAATAATTGTAGCAGTTGGACAATGTGGAATAATTAAATGAGATTGAAAAATTTTTAAATTTAAATTTTTTGAATCAATAATTTTTTTAATTTGATAAAAACCAATTTCATTTAATGAAAGATTAATGTAATGAATAAAAGATTTATTAATATTAATATTATTATTTAAATTTGATTGTAATAATAATAATTTATCATTTTTTAAAAGATCAATAGGGTTATTAATTTTTTCAAAATCTTTATTTGTTAAATTTTTTAATTGAATTTCATTTGTATAAATATCTCTAAATTCTAATTGAATAAATTTAATTTCTTCAGTAGAATTAATTCTAATTGGAACTTTTATAATATTATTATTATTATTATAATTATAATTATCTATTGGGATACAATAAGGATTATTTAATGGATTTAACATAGCAGTATTTTCAGGTAAAATTTTAATAGTTAAAGCACCTTTAAAATGAGTTGAAGAATCTAAAATTTTTTTATTTAAATTAATTGAATTACCTGTAACTGTTAAATTTTTTGTTAAAAAAAAATTTTTCCATTTATTTATTAATATAGTAATTAATAAAAAATTATGATTCATTGATAAAATGAAAGTTAAAATTGTGATTATAAAAATTTGTGAAAATACTATTAATGGTTTAAAAAATAATTTTGGAATTTTAAATATAGGTAATAAATATAGAAACATTGAATCTATTATAAAATATTTTGTAATGAAATTAAAACGATAATTATTAAATGATAAACCTGATACTGGTAAATCTGATTTTAATAAGATAAGGTCATAAAGTTTATAAATTTGAATGATAACAAATATTAATAAAGCCAAAGTACGTTGTTTTGATACTTGTATTATATCAGTTGATAATAAAGGAGAAGGAAGTGTTTTAATATTTTTATTAAAGTTATAATCTATTTCATTTTCAATTAATTGATTTGTGGATGTGGTATTTATATTTTGGTTAGAGTTTTTAGTACGTCGCGAGTATTGTGATATATAATCTGTTTTATTTGTATTATGAGGAGAGGTATATGCTGATGATGATGATTTAGCGCCCGTCCAGTGATTACCTCGAGGAGTAGTATTAAAAGAATTGAATCTATTTTCCATTAGTTTATTAAAAAAAAAAAAAAAAAAAAAAAAAGGAGTAACTATGGGATTTTATTGGTTATTATGGGTGATGATAGAGAAAGGTAGTGAAAGAGTATAATTGATTTGTTGTTGAACCAAGAATCAATTATTTCATTTATTTATTTACAAAGAAAAAAATTTGCAATATCAAGAGAGTGCGAAACTGGGTTCGGGTGGGGTAAGTGTGGGTGTGTGGGTGTGTGCCGGGTGACATGCACGTGACCCTCTAAACTTTTTGAAATTGTTTTTTTTGTTTTGTTTTGCACGCTGAGATTTAAATCGAGTGACAATTGCAATCGCAGTTGCAGTTGCAAATCGCAGTAATTACAATTACAAAGGAGAGACAAGAATTGCAATGGGGAAGAAAGTATCGGCAACGGCAACAGCAACAGCAACAACAAAGAAGAGGAAACTGGCAACGAACTCGAACTCGAACTCGAACTCGAACTCGAACTCGAACTGTGAAAGAGAACGTCTTTACGGGATTCTGAACGAGCCAAACATCAAAAACGTCCAGTTTGGCATGAACAAAAAGTTCCGGACGTGGTACGGAAGTGACGTGTATTTTCTCAGCGGCAAAAACGGAA
Organism: Jamesozyma hellenica; assembly: GCA_030571615.1. Classification (NCBI taxonomy): domain Eukaryota; kingdom Fungi; phylum Ascomycota; class Saccharomycetes; order Saccharomycetales; family Saccharomycetaceae; genus Jamesozyma; species Jamesozyma hellenica. The sequence continues at coordinate 11,825 of JAJLYD010000209.1, read as the reverse complement.
ACGGAAACGGAGATGCACGCGTGTTGGGGATCAACAGTGGCAGTGGCAACAGCAACAGCAACAGCAACAGCGGCCCGCCGTCGTCAACGATCTGGCTCGACACGCTGTTCGTGTGCGAGTACTGCTTCAAATACACCGACAGCGGCACGGCGCTCGCAAACCACACCGCAAACTGCTCGTACCGCACCCGCACCCCGCCGGGTAAGATAAAGTACAAGTCGCCACAGTACACCATCACAAGGGTAAAGGGCACCAAACACCCGCTCTTCTGCCAGTGTCTGTGCCTCTTCACAAAACTGTTTCTTGACAACAAGTCCATCTACTTCAAAGTCACCAACTACGAATTCTACATCCTCTACAACACCGGCAACAACGTACCACTCGGCTTCTTCTCAAAGGATTTGGTCTCATACACACAGAACAATCTCGCTTGTATCCTCGTTTTCCCGCCTTACCAGAGGAAAAACCTCGGTTCCTTGTTAATAGAATTCTCTTACGCTCTCTCGCGTTTCGAATCTATCGTATCCGGTCCAGAACTTCCTCTCTCACCGTTCGGTCTAATCGGTTACCTCAAATACTGGTCACAGGTAATATCATGGGAACTTACACAAGGTGACCAACTATCAGAAACCGATAGAATATCCTTAAACAACTTATCCTTGGCAACTGGTATACGCGTTAGTGATATAGTAACAACGTTAAAATATCTACAATGTATAGGTGATGACAACCAAATTTACTTATCAGTCTTAAAGGACTGGCTAAAGAAAAACCCAATCAAAAAAAATAATAATAATAATAATAAAAATAATTTTATTCAAACAAGAGAATTCATGATACAAGATCAATATTTACTATTAAACGATTAATTTAGATATTTATTTATTCTTTTTTACAATTTGTTTTGGTTTTTTTGTTTTTTTGTTTTTTCGCAAACAAAATCCTTTTGTTGTAGTCACCCGCCCGCTAAGCGTGTATGCATGTATGTAAATAAATAAATATATATATATATATATATATATATATATATATATATATAACACATAGTCTTATCTTTCTTACTCTCAATATTATCTAATAAATAAATAATAATTTTCATCTATGCTACTTTCTGAAAGGGTTAATTACTGGCTTTACAGAGGTTCGTTCGTCATCTCATTATTATTTCTACTAGGATTTTCCGCCGTATTACCTATAGATTCTATTGCTCAAGCTGTAGTATCTGAAAATAACGCTTTTAACACTTTCATAGTAGTAGGAGCTCTAGTATTATTCGCTGTATTATTCGTATCCCTATGGATAACTAGAATCATTTTCTATAAAAGTTGTCTAATTGATATACCAAGAAAATATTTACCTATAACTCAAGCTGATATCCCTCATAACTCAACTAGAAATTTAATAACAAATAATATGCTTCGTTCAAATGAATTAACTACCTTTTTTAAAAAACCTAATAAAAAAATTATTCATAATGGTATAGAACCACCATCAACAAATGAAAAAAATTTATTCCCAGATTATTTAAATTATAAAACTTGTATAAAAACAATAACAAATGGTTTAAGATATAACGGTATCTTATTAGGTGTACCAAATTTAAAAATTAATACTTCAGATACTCTTAAAGAAATTTTTTATAAAAATTATATTCAAAATAATAATAATAATAATAATAATTTAATTCAAATTGAAAATGCTAAAAATTTTATTAAAATTTATGAATTAGCTATTTTCTCAGGTAATCAAATAACAAGAAATCAATTCATAAAATTCGTTGAACTTTGCATATATTTCTCAGATTTAAGTTTCTCTTCAACAAATGAAAACATTTTATCATCATCATCAAATAATCGTAGAAAATCAAATGCAATGTTAAACATATACAAAACAATTTCAATAAATAGTAAAAGTAAAATTAAAAACTCTTGTAAAAATTTTAATTCAGATTATTATTCTGATACAAAATTTATTAAAAGAAAAAATAGTACAGGAACTGTATCGAGACTCGTTACAACTTTACAAGATTCATCTCCAAATAATAATACCATTCAATCACATTCAAGAAAATTTTCATCCAATTCAGATTTATCTAGTTTTAATAGCGTCATTCATACTTAAGAAGGAAAAAAAAAATTTTTTTTATATATATATAAATATAAATATATATATATATATATTACATTACATTGCATTGCATTCTTCTTAAATTTGATTAACTTCATTTAACCATTCACATAATTGATTTTTAGTCGGTTCATGAGAGAAAACATTACTCATACCATTAATAAATTTTTCACTCAATTTACAATATTGTTTTGAATATTTTCTTAAAAGACTCTTAATAAAATGAATAGAATTAAAATATTTCCAAATTAAATCTAAATTATTAACTTCATTTTTTTTTTCAATTTCTGATTCAATCTTTATCTTTGGCATTAAAATTATTTCATCATTATTAACTCCTAATTTAATAATACAATCATTAACAATAATACATAATTTTTCAAAAATATATTCAAAAATATAAATTTCATTAAAATTTGTAATTATTTCTTGTGATAAATTTCTAAAAATTGTATCAATTGTTGTAACATCAGTTAAACCATAAATTTTATTATCAATTTCATTAAAACAATAATTTAAAATACTTTTAACACTAATTAATCCAGCAAATTTAAATGCATCAACAATTAAAAATCCATTTTGTGAATTTTTATTCCAATATGTTAATACTGATTCAATTATTGTAAATTCTTTAATTTCAATATCCATTTCAATATTATCAAATATTTCTTTTAAATCTTCTTTTAAATCTGTTATATATTTATTAGCATGTGATAATGATCTACTACCAGAATGAACAACACATTGAATAATTAAAACAATAATAAATTTATTAAAATTTTTAATAATTGAACCAAATTCATCTTTTAATCTTTTAATTAAATTTTTTAATTCATTAACTTCTCTAACATTATTTTGTTTATGATTAAATTCTAATATTTCACGTACTATTGATTCCATTGGTATACCTTCTTGTTTAAAAATTAAATCATTTTTTTTAACTATTTCAGAATCAATAATAAATTCATTAAATAAAGATTGATAAAAATTTTTTAAATTTTCTTGTGAAATATATGATGTATCTAAATATTTTTTAAATTCATCTGGTAAACTTGTTTCAACTTCAACTATATTTGATGTTAATCTTAATTCTTTACGAATTAAATTTTTAATAAATATAATCTTTGGATTATAAAAAAATTTATTAAATTTAATTGAATCTTGTTCCCATTCATTCCATTTCCATGAAAAATTAAAATTACTCATTTGAATTGAAAACCAATCTAAAAATCTTAATCTTAATTCAAAATCTAAATTATCAATATTATTATAAAAAAATCTAAATGCTCTACCAAATACTGGTGCAATAGCTTTTGGATCATTTTGACAAATATCAACTAATAAAGTATAAAAATAAGCAAATGGTTGTGAAACTGTTGGTAATTTAAAAATTAAACTTAAAATAGTTTCAAGAGCTAAATCTTCAATCTTATAAGTTGAAGCTAATGGATCTTCTTCAAAAATTGTTGTAAGTTGAGAAATTGATTCACCTGATTTAGCAAAAATTTTATCTTTAAAAAATAAATTTAAAGAAACAACTTGTTTAGCAACTTCTTTTCTATTAAATTCTAAACTTTCAACTAAATCAATAATTATATCATTAAATAATTGACCTGCATAAGTTGAAATTGGAATAACAGTATCAAAATCACCTGAAGAATGAGGTAAATAAACTTGAAAATTATATCTTGGAACTCTCCACATACTATCAATTGATCCATACCCTTTATTTAAAGAACTAAATGATTTTAATTCTTCAACAGTTGGTAAATTTAAAGAATCATTAAAACCATGATCATCAGTCTTTTCTGGTAATAAATGATTCCAATCACAAAATAATTGTTGTAATTGTTCCATATTATTTGCAAAACATTTTTTAATATTTGGTAAAATTAATTGAATTAATTCAACAATTTCATATGGACTACTATTATTATATTCTCTTAATAAATTAATATTATTAGATTTAATTTTATAATTATTTTCTAAATTGTTAATCATATCTTCAATTGAATTCTTTAAATAATCATCATCCATTTTTTTAAAATAAAATAAAAATGGAATATTTAAAAGAGTATTTGTATAAATGGCTTCAGATAAAGCATTTCTTTTTTCATTATTATTTAATTCAATGGCTAAATCAAAAAATTTTTTATATAAATTAATTAAATCATCATTAATTAATATTGGTGATAATAAAGATAAAAATCTTAAAAATAATTTAATTTTATTCCAACAACCAGTATCATTAGATTGTTGAATTTTTTCAATATCATCATCAATACTTGAATCACAAGCTTTTTGTAATTCATCAAAGATAAAATTAATAATTGATTTACCTGCAACACTATTACCTGCATTAACAGTTATAGTTAATAATGCAATAGCTGGTTGTTTTTGTGGTTGTTCTAAAATAATTGCACGAAATGTATCAAATAAAGCATTATTAAAATATTCTTCATGACCAAATTCATTAATGATAGCTTCACTTAAAAATTTAATATCATCATTAAAAGCTTTAACGGATTCACCAATAGTACAAAGATCTGGCATCATTTCTTTACATAATTGAACGACAGGTGGAATTCTTTGTCTCTTTGGCATACGTGGTCTAAAATCACGATATTGTTCGTTATCGTCATCGTAATTTCTTTGTCTCTTTCTGTTAAACATTGTTATTATTATTAATTCGAATAAATCAAAATAATATATTTTGTTTGATTGTTATATTTTTTTTTTTTTACAACGTATTAATGATTATTATACGTACATGTACGTATATGTATATATATATATACATCGATATATATATTTGTATTTGTATTTTTTTTTTTTTTTTTGCTTGAAAAATTAATTTTTGTCAGAAATGAACAAAACACAATGCATCGTAGGATGTGATTTATTTAATACAAAATATTTTATATAAATTAATAAAAAGAAGCAAAACAAATAAACAGATTAATTAATTTAATTTAATTATTCGAAATTATTTTCAGTCAATTGTTGTTTTAAATTAATTATTTCATTATCTTTATCTTGAATAGTTGATTTTAAATTAATGATTTTATTCATTAAATCAAGTGAATTTGGTTTTGAATTATTTTCTTGTAATAAAATTTGTTCTTCAGCAATAAATCTTTTCAATCTTTCATCATTTAATGATTGAATTAATTCGACAATTTTTTTTGATTTTTTTCTTAATTCAGATTCAAAATTTTCTAATGATAATTGATTTCTTTCTTCTTGATCATTATTAAAATTAATCTTATTATTTTTTTGTAAATTTTGAAAATTTTCACATAACAAAGTTTCTCTTTTAATTGATTCAGCTAATTCAGTTGATAATAAAGTCAATTCTTTCATTAAATTTTTATTTTCATTAAGTAATGAAATTTGATTTGTATCAATTTTAATATTTGGAATAACTCTATCAGTTGAATCAATATAATTAGATGGTAAAGTATTATCAAAGTCAAAACCATCATCATAATCATCAGCAGCATTAGGAGAATTAGCATTAACATTATTTTTTTGTTTTTCTTTCAAATTAAAAGTTGAATCAGTAAATTCTTGTGCTGTAACGTAAGCATTTGGACCATCTGTTGAATTATCTAATTTATATAAAGTATTAATTAAATTTTTATTTTTAATTGGTGAATTTGTTGATAAATAAGTTAATGTTGAATTTCTATTATCATTATTATTTAATGATATATTATTTAAACCAGTTTCTAATAATGACATTGGACGTAAATTAATATCATTTAAAAAATTTTGATTATTTTCATTAATTTGTTTTTTTTTAAATTCATCTTCTTTTAATTTTAAAAGTTTTTCACGTTTATCAAGATCAATTTTTAATTCTAAAAGTTTTTCACGTTCTTGTAATTTAATTTCACGTTCTTTTAATTCATTTTTTTGTCTTGTTGATAATTGTAAAACGTTTAATTTTATTGGTGTATTTTCATTTTCATTATCCAAAGATGAATTTGATGAAATTGATTTTTTATTAATTTTATTTTCATCAAAATATGTATTATTTGGTATATTACCTTGTTGTAATTTTTGTTGATTATTATCATTTGAAATAAAATTTTGTTGTTTTAAATGATTGGTCGAAATTTTATTTGATGACGATGATGATGATGATGATGAAGTTGTTGTTGTTGTTGGTATTATTTGCTTACTTTCATTAATATTATCTAAATATGGATTTTTTGATAAATCGGTTTTTAAATATGGATTATTTAATTGATTAGTTTCTAAGGATGGATCATTAGATTTATTGGTTTTTAAATATGGGTTTTGAGTTTGATTATAATTAATATTTTCATTGTTGTTACTATTTAAAGAATTTTTTGAATTATTATTATAGTTTTGATTAATATTTTTTTGTAAATTTTGATTTGGTCTTATCATTCTTTGATTATTATTTGGAATAATTCTATTATTATTATTTTGTAATGACATAGTTCTAAAATTATCAGAACGTTGAGATTGTACATGAGATTGTCCTTGCATTTGTCCTTGCATTTGTCCTTGCATTTGTCTAAATCTTTGTAAATTATTGATTGGAGTATTCATTGAATTATTTTGTAAAGACATCGTTCTCGATTCTTGACCCATATTAAATTGTTGTTGTTGTTGCATATTAAATTGCTGTGGTCTTTGATTTAAATTTTGTATACCTGGTCTATTTTGTAATGACATAGTTCTTGATTCTTGACCCATATTAAATTGTTGCTGTTGTTGTTTTTGTTGTTGCATATTAAATTGTTGTGATCTTTGATTCATAGTTTGTATACCTGGTCTATTTTGTAATGACATGGTTCTTGGTTCTTGTCCCATTTGCATTTGCATTTGCATAGGCATTTGCATTTGCATTTGCATTGGTGTTTGTTGTTGTTGTTGTATATTAAATTGTTGTGGTCTTTGATTTATATTTGGTTGCATGCCAGGTCTACTTTGTAAAGACATAGTTCTTGGTTCTGGTCCTACTTGTTGTTTTTGTTGTTGTTTAGCTAAGGCTCCAAACATTGATTTTTTTTGATTTGTTAAATTTTTCCTATAGTCTGTATTATTATTATTATCAATTGAAGTAGTTAATAAGGTTGGTATAATTGGTGTTGAATTAGTTGATATACCGTATTTATCTTTATAAGACATTGTTGTTATATCGTTAAATGACATTGAATTATTTTGGTCGTTATCGTAAATAATATCATCGTTATCGTTATCATTCTCATTATCATCATCGTTAATTGAATCAAATTTTTTCAAATTTTTTTGTTTTTTTGATTTAAAGAAATTAGTTAAAGATTTTTGATTTAATGAATAAGTCTTTTTTTGTGTATCATGATTATATGAATTACTTGGTTGTTGAATTGAAAAATCGTTTGTGCTATTATTGTTTAATAAATTGTTTCTTAATTGAGATCTGCTGGTCATTTTTTTAAAAAGTATAAGTACCAAAACGGTAATATATGTTTGTTTGTTTATTTATTTTTTGTTCTCAATTAGTTTACATACAGTTACTATTATTATTACCAATTTTTTTCATTTATTATTATTATTAATCACATTTCAGTTCCTTCGAGCAATTGAAAAAAAAAAAAAAACTGAAAAAAAAAAAGCGAAAGTGAAAGTGAAAGTGAGAAATTGATATTGGAAGGGTAACCAAGTATAGAAATACAATGAAATAAAGTAAAATGAATAAATAAATATGAAATATTTGTATAAAATTGTATAAAAATGATTTATAAAGACTGCGTAATTGCTTGTGTGGGTTTATGCATAATAATGACAAAGACACTTATTAGGCTTTTCTTGATTTTATTGTTTTCTTGGAAATGTTATTATTTATAGCTGTAGAATTTGAATCATCATCATTATGGTTAATTTTATCTGAATTATTATTATTAATTTTATCTTCTAATTCTTTATTAGACAATAATTTAACGTTATTTAGTTCTGCAATGAACCAAATGATTATGAACCATAAACATGTGGCGATAATTAATAAGGCAATAAAATGAATATTACCTTTCGTAATATAAACTAACCAACTTAAAACAGATAATAAAGCTATGAAAGAGATATGAGTTGCAATAATTAATTGTGGAGAAGTACCTGGTTCAAATACAGAATTCCATAAACCTGCAAAGAAACTCATTATTAATATTAATATTGATATTGATATTGATATTGATATTGATATTGATATTGATATTGATGTTATTATTATTTAATCAATGATTTTAAATAAAGTGTTGCATTTTTTTTCTTGTTCTTGTTGAACGCGTCTTGTTTTATTCTTTTTTTTTTTTTTTTTTTTTTTTAAAGATTTCAGTTTTAAAATGGGAAAAATTGAATATAAAAGAATCAAATTATTATTAATTTACAAAATAATAATATTATACTATCTTATATGAAGTTTACAAGTAAGTAAGTAAGTAAGTAAATAAATAAATAAATGATTTAAGGAAAATATTTTATAAAATAATGGGGAAAGAACAACATGACAGATTTGAAGATTACACCAGAATTAAAATTTAAAATGGAAAAAAAAAAGACATGATGACGACTTAAAATGAAAGATTTAAATTAAATTCCAGTACCTAAGATGAAGGAACCAGCGACAACGGCACCCATAGCAACACCGTATTTCCAAGAGATTGGGTTAGCAATCATATTAGAAGCAGCGTTTTTAGAACTACTGGCAGAAGCGGAAGCGGAAGCGGAAGCAGACTTGGAAGCAGAAGCGGATTTAGAAGAAACGGTTGAAGTGACAGAGACAGAAGAAGCTGAAACAACGTTTTGGGAGACTAAATTGGAGTTAGTTTTAATTGCAGAGGAAGTAGAAGCAGACTTGGAAGCAGAGGCAGAAGCAGAAGCAGAAGCAGAAACAGAAGAAGAAGCCATTTTTAATATATGCTATTTTTTTTGGGTTATTTATTTTATAAGCGGGCAAATGAAGTAACAAGATATGTACAAACACTATAGACAATTAGCTATTTGAGAGAGAGAGAAGGAATACATGGTGGGTTTATATAGATAGTCAAGAAAATCAATTGAGACCAAATTAAAAAAGGCCATGGCGGGTTTTTACCCCAAAGCAGTAAAGAATGCGATAATTGCTTTCTTTCTTGCTTGCTTGCTTGCTTGACATTGTAAAACACGGTAAAATGAAAAAAAAACAAATGCGAAAATGCATAAATTCGTGTCAAGCTGAGATAAAAATAGATTTCGAAACAAAGGGGAGGCGTGCATTTCCCAATCGGGATCATGGAGGCGGTGCATCACGTGGGCTTTGCGGGTGCACGGGTGTGTATCATGTGACATTTGTGGAGCCCGTTTGTTTTGACTTCGTTTCCATTTTTGGGAAAAGAAGTCAACAAACAAACAACAAACAAACATGTTTTTCACTTCACTTCGCTTCACTTCAACGGAAGTGCACACACACTCGATGAACACTTTTACACTCAACACACACACTCGACGTCTCTCTCTCTTTCTCTCTCTATGCTTGCTGTTTTAACTCGTGATTCTTGTTGCTTTGACTCTAATTAATACTTACACTACCTTTATTAATCATTCCTGTACCATCAATTTACATACACAATTACTTGCCCACCACTTACTTTCCCGCTTTATTACATATATATTAAACTCTTCCGATCTTTCATTCTGTCACACATGTATGTATATAAATAAACATTCGTCATATAATATCTTAAACATTTGCTGCTTTTCATTCTATCTTTTACCTATCTAGTCTTGTTTTTTTTTTACTTTTTCTGTTTTTTTTCCCCTTTGTTCGTTCACTTTAACTATATTAAACACAATTAACGATTAAATAACAAACGTAATGTCTAACCAACAACAAAAAAGTGCCATCCTTTCCGTTTATGATAAAACGGGCTTATTGGATTTGGCTAAAGGTTTAACACAAAATAATGTTCGTATCTTAGCTTCAGGTGGTACAGCAAAAATGATTCGTGAAGCAGGTTTCCCTGTTGAAGACGTTTCCTCAATTACTCACGCTCCGGAAATGTTAGGTGGTAGAGTTAAAACTTTACATCCGGCTGTTCATGGTGGTATCTTAGCAAGAAATATCCCTTCCGATCAAAAAGATTTATTAGATCAAAAAATTAACATGATTGATTTCGTCGTTTGTAACTTATACCCATTCAAAGAAACTATCTCCAAAATAGGTATCACGGTCCCAGAAGCTATAGAAGAAATTGATATCGGTGGTGTCACCCTTTTAAGAGCAGCTGCTAAAAATCATGATAGAGTTACTATCTTATCCGATCCAAACGATTATTCTTCTTTCTTAAACGAATTAAATGAAAATAAAGGTGAAATTACTCAAAATTCAAGAAACTTATGGGCTTTAAAAGCTTTCCAACATACAGCAACTTATGATTCAACCATATCAGATTTCTTTAGAAAACAATATTCAGAAAATATTTCACAATTACCTTTACGTTACGGTGCAAACCCACATCAAAAACCGGCTCAAGCTTTCGTCGATAACATTGAAAAATTACCTTTTAAAGTCTTATCTGGTTCTCCAGGTTATATTAACTTATTAGACGCTTTAAATTCTTGGCCATTAGTTAAAGAATTATCCGCTTCTTTAAATTTACCGGCTGCCGCTTCTTTTAAACACGTTTCTCCAGCTGGTGCAGCTGTTGGTATCCCATTAACAGATATTGAAAAACAAGTTTATTTTGTTAATGATATAGAAAACTTATCTCCATTAGCTTGCGCTTACGCAAGAGCTCGTGGTGCTGATAGAATGTCTTCCTTCGGTGATTGGATAGCTTTATCAAATATTGTTGATTTACCAACTGCAAAAATTATCTTTAGAGAAGTTTCAGATGGTATTATAGCTCCAGGTTACGAACCAGAAGCTTTAGATTTATTGAAAAAAAAAAAGAAAGGTAAATATTGTATCTTAAAAATTGATCCAAATTATACTCCACAAGATTTAGAATCAAGACAAGTTTATGGTATCACTTTACAACAAAAACGTAACGATGCAATAATTAATCAATCAACTTTTAAAGATTTCGTTTCTAAAAATAAAAATTTAACAGAACAAGCAACAATCGATTTAACAGTAGCAACAATTTCATTAAAATATACTCAATCAAATTCTGTTTGTTACGCTAAAAATGGTATGACTATTGGTTTAGGTGCAGGTCAACAATCACGTATTCATTGTACAAGATTAGCAGGTGATAAAGCTGATAATTGGTGGTTAAGACAACATCCAAGAGTATTAGAATTTAAATGGGCAAAAGGTGTTAAAAGACCTGAAAAATCAAACGCTATAGATTTATACGTTACAGATCAAATTCCAACTGATCAACCAGAAAAATCTGAATACGAATCAAAATTCGAAATTATTCCAACTCCATTAACTAAAAAAGAAAGAGATGATTGGTTAAATAAATTAGATGAAGTTGCTTTATCTTCTGACGCTTTTTTCCCATTCCCAGATAACGTTTATAGAGCTGTTAAATCTGGTGTTAAATATATCGCCGCTCCTTCTGGTTCCGTCATGGATAAAGTTGTCTTTGCCGCAGCTGATGCTAATGATTTAGTTTATGTTGAAAATCCAATTCGTTTATTTCATCATTAAACTTTGAAATAATTAAATAAAAAAAAAAAAAAAAAAAAAAAAAAAA
>JAJLYD010000208.1:0-63779 GCA_030571615.1 Jamesozyma hellenica | reverse complement strand
ACAACTCTTGAAAAATAAATCACGGCCATTCACAAACAAATGAATTCGCAATCCTTTAAATGGGCTTGGAATTGCACCTTATGTAACTCCTCCGAAGGATTCGGCCCCATTTCAAAATATGGTGACTTCACTCAATGTTTTATAGACGGTATTCTTTTTAACATATCTTCCCTCTATATGATAATCTTCGGTACTAAAGAATTAATTAATCTCTCCACAATGAAACATCCAGGTATCAAATATAGAAGAGATTGGCTTCTAGTATCAAGAATGTCATTAGTATTATTACAAATTTTATTCACTGCAATCATCTCTTTAACTTTACCAAAAAATAATCATATCGATATTACAGTAGTAAGTCAATATACTCTCACTTTATTATCTTTATTCGTCGTATTATCCCTTCATTGGATAGAATATCATAGATCTAATATCGCTAACACTTATGTTTTATTTTATTGGTTATTTGAATCTTTTAATAACATCGCAAAATCAATAAATTTCTTAATTAGATATAATTACGAAAATAATTGGACATTCGGTCATCATATCTTCATCTTAACTATTTTTCAATCATTTACAGCTTTATCAATTTTATTATTAGAAATTTTACCAAAAAAACAATTAAAATCATATCAACAACAACAACAACAACATCTATCAAGAAGAAAACCTAATCCTTACGATTCAGCTAACATATTCTCAAAAATTACTTTCTCTTGGATGTCAAATTTAATGAAAATTGGTTATAAAAAATATTTAATCGAACAAGATTTATATAAATTACCTAAAAGTTTTGGATCAAAAGAATTATCACAAAAATTTGAAAATAATTGGGATTCTCAATTAAAACATAACATTAAACCTTCTTTAACTTGGACTTTAATTAAAACTTTCGGTTATAATATGTTAATTGCAGCTTTATTTAAAATTATTCACGATATTTTAGCTTTCACTCAACCACAATTATTAAGATTATTAATTAAATTCGTGACAGATTATAATAAACAATTTAATGATAATAATATTACTTTACCAATCATTAAAGGTTTCATGCTAGCTTTAGGTATGTTCTTTGTCGGTTTCATTCAAACTTCCGTATTACATCAATATTTTTTAAAATCTTTTAATAGTGGTATGAATTTAAAGAGTGCTTTAACTGCAATCATTTATAAAAAATCTTTAATTTTATCAAAAGAAGCTTCTTCTCAATCAACAACAGGTGACGTAGTAAATTTAATGAGCGTAGACGTTCAAAAATTACAAGATTTATGTCAACAATTTTTCCATTTAATGTGGTCAGGTCCATTTCAAATCATTTTATGTTTAATTTCACTTTATAAATTATTAGGTAATTCAATGTGGGTTGGTGTTATAATATTAATTATTATGATCCCAATTAATTCTTATTTAGTTAGAATTCAAAAAAAATTACAAAAAAAACAAATGATTTTTAAAGATGAAAGAACTCGTGTAATTAGTGAAATTTTAAATAATATTAAATCTTTAAAATTATACGCTTGGGAAGGTCCATATAAAAAAAAATTACAACACGTTAGAAATGATAAAGAATTAAATAATTTAACAAAATTAGGTTGTATAATGGCTTTATCAACTTTCCAATTTAATGTAGTACCATTCTTAGTTTCATGTTGTACTTTTGCAGTCTTCGTTTATACAGAAAATAAACCTTTAACTACCGATTTAGTCTTTCCAGCTTTAACTCTTTTCAATTTACTTGGTTTCCCATTAATGGTAATTCCAAACGTTATTACAGGTTTTATTGAAGCTTCTGTTTCAATTACAAGATTATACAATTTTTTAACAAATGAAGAATTACAAAAAGATTCAATTCAACGTTTACCAAAAGTTGAAAAATTTAATGACATTGCAATTAATATTGGTGATGATGCTACATTCTTATGGAAACGTAAACCTGAATATAGAGTAGCTTTAAAAAATATTAATTTTAAAGCTAAAAAAGGTCAATTAACTTGTATCATTGGTAAAGTTGGTAGTGGTAAAAGTGCTTTAATTCAAAGTATGTTAGGTGATTTATTTAGAGTTAAAGGTTTTGCTACAATTCATGGTAACGTTGCTTATATTTCTCAAGTTCCTTGGATTATGAATGGTACAGTTAAAGAAAATATTTTATTTGGTCATAAATTTGATCCACAATTTTATGAAAAAACTATTAAAGCATGTGCTTTAACTATTGATTTATCAATTTTAATGGATGGTGATGAAACTTTAGTTGGTGAAAAAGGTATTTCTCTTTCTGGTGGTCAAAAAGCACGTTTATCTTTAGCAAGAGCAGTTTATTCTAGAGCTGATACTTATTTAATGGATGATCCTTTAGCTGCAGTTGATGAGCATGTATCTAAACATTTAATTGAACATGTATTAGGTCCAAATGGTTTATTACATTCTAAGACAAAAGTTTTAACAACTAATAAAATTTCTGCACTTTCAGTTGCTGATGCAGTTACTTTATTAGAAAATGGTGAAATTATTCAACAAGGTAGTTATGAACAAGTTACCAACGATAAAGAAACTCCAATTTCTAAATTAATTGCAGAATTTGGTAAAAAACATAAAAATCATGATACAATAAGTTCAATTAATACAACTCCACCTTCAACTACAAATTCTATTCATGAACAAAGTATTCCATTAGAAGATGAATTAGAACAATTAAAAAAATTACAAGATTTAAATTTAATTAATAATGATATTCAAAGTTTAAGAAGAGCAAGTGATGCAACTTTACGTAGTCTTGATTTTGGTGATAATGATAATAAAGTTAGAAGAGAACATCGTGAACAAGGTAAAGTTAAATGGGATATTTATAAAAAATATGCTGATGCTTGTAATCCAAGAAACGTTATCATTTTAATTATATTTATTATTATTTCTATGTTTTTATCTGTTATGGGTAACGTTTGGTTAAAACATTGGTCAGAAATTAATACTAAAAATAATTCAAATCCACATGCAGCTCGTTATTTATTAATTTATTTTGCATTAGGTATTGGTTCAGCTTTAGCTTCTTTAATTCAAACAATCATTTTATGGGTATTTTGTACAATTCATGGTTCCAAATATTTACATTCAATTATGACTTCATCTGTATTAAGAGCTCCAATGTCATTTTTTGAAACAACTCCAATTGGTCGTATATTAAATAGATTCTCTGATGATGTTTACAAAGTTGATTCCATTTTAGGTAGATGTTTCTCTCAATTTTTTACAAATGCTATTAAAGTCTTTTTTGTTATTGGTGTTATTTGTATTACTACTTGGCAATTTGTTTTCATTATAGTTCCATTAGGTACATTGTATGTTTCTTATCAACAATATTATTTAAGAACATCTAGAGAATTACGTCGTTTAGATTCAATTACTAGATCTCCAATTTATTCTCAATTTCAAGAAACTTTAGGTGGTATTGCTACAATTAGAGGTTATGGTCAACAAAAAAGATTTAAACATATTAATGAATGTCGTATTGATAATAATATGAGTGCTTTTTATCCATCTATAAATGCAAATCGTTGGTTAGCTTATAGATTAGAATTAATTGGTGCTGTTATTATTTTTGGTGCTGCAACACTTTCTGTAATCAGATTAAAACAAGGTGCTTTAACAACTGGTATGGTTGGTTTATCCTTAAGTTATGCTTTACAAATTACTCAAACTTTGAATTGGATTGTTAGAATGACAGTTGAAGTAGAAACTAATATTGTTTCTGTTGAAAGAATTAAAGAATATGCTGAATTAAAGAGTGAAGCTCCTTCTATTATTGAAGATAATAGACCTCCAACTTCATGGCCAAATAAAGGTAGTATTGAATTTAAAAATTATTCCACTCGTTATAGACCAGAATTGGATTTAGTTTTAAAAGATATTAATTTAAGTATTAAACCTCGTGAAAAAATTGGTATAGTCGGTAGAACTGGTGCAGGTAAATCATCTTTAACTTTAGCATTATTTAGAATTATTGAAGCAACAAAAGGTGATATTGTTATTGATGGTATTGAAATTAGTAAGATTGGTTTATTTGATTTAAGACATCATTTATCTATTATTCCACAAGATTCTCAAGTTTTTGAAGGTACAGTTCGTGAAAATATTGATCCAACAAATTCATATACAGATGAAGAAATTTGGAAAGCATTAGAATTATCACATTTAAAAGATCATATTTGGACAATGGGTAACGATGGATTATTAACTAAATTGACTGAAGGTGGTAGTAATTTAAGTGTTGGTCAAAGGCAATTAATGTGTTTAGCTAGAGCTTTATTAATTAAATCAAAAGTTCTTGTTTTAGATGAAGCTACTGCTGCTGTTGATGTTGAAACAGATCAACTCATTCAACAAACAATTCGTACCGTTTTCAAAGATAGAACCATTTTAACCATTGCTCATAGATTAAATACAATTATGGATAGTGATAAAATTCTTGTGTTAGATCAAGGTAGAGTAAGTGAATTTGATACACCTAAAGCATTACTAGACAACAAAAAATCGTTGTTTTATTCTTTATGTGAAGAAGGTGGTTTGATATCTAACTAAGAATTGATTTAGTATATAATATGTACTTTTACTTGAATATTAATAAATTAACTAATATTATTTTTTGAGAAGTTTTTTGGAGAAAAAAAAAAAAAAATAATAATAATAATAATGGAAAGAAAGAAGAAAAAACACAATCTAGACATATGGCTTTTTTTTTTTTTAATAATCTTGTAAAGCACAAATTATCTGAATCATTCAACATGAATACAATGAAACTTGAAAATATTTATTTCTTCTGTACGTTAATTTTTAAAAACCCCCACTTTACAAAAAGGAAATGAAAAAAAGAAAGAAATTTGGTGAATGAAGTGTCTGAAAGTCACTTGAATAAATGAGTTAGAGATGCAAGACTTAATGAAACGACGATACTTAGACAAAAGTTGTACATACTGTAGCTGCAAGAAATGTACGTTACTACTTTTTGTGTCAACAGTCTGACTCCGTGGTAAAACTGATGACAGGTGCGTTCCAAAACCCATTTACAAGAACTGGATCATTGTTCTGTGTAGTGGCTGGCCAAGCATTGAATAATTTTTTTACTGTTTGGTTTGATGCTGTGAGTGTCTACAGCGAATATCCGCATTTGTATTCTCGCGACACAAAATTTCAACCTTTGCTTTTGTGTTACCAAAGCAAATTTGTATTACATGGCAAAGAAAAAAGTTTTGGAAAAAGCCATATATAAATGGCTTTTGTTTTTGAAATATTTTATTATCTTTTTTTGTTGTCTCTTTTTTTTTCATTTCAATTTTTTTTTGTTCTTGTTTCAAATAAAAAATATTCACTGCAATTAATTATTTCAAATAACCACAAATGCAATTATCTACATTCGCTTACCTTGCAGCTATTGCTGCTAATGCTGTCAATGCTCAATCTTCGATAACAACCGAAACTACCACTCACCGCACCACCACATTAGCAACAATTACTGAATGTGAAAGTAATATATGTCATGTAACCATGTCTCCAGCATTGGTTTCTGTTGTAACTGTTACCGTTAATAATGTTGTTACTCAAGAAACTACTTTTTGTCCAATCAATACCACCACAAGTTCAACATTGACCCCAGTTACATCCATTCCAGTTACGGAACAGAGAAATACAACCTCCCCAGTAACATCTATTCCAATAACGCAACAAATAAATACTACCGTTCCAGTCACTTCTCCAATTACTCAACAAGGTCATACTTCTGAAACCAGTGCATTGATAACCACTTCAGGTACAGTAACACCATCAATTTCTTCCATCCCAACAACTCATTTAGTTTCTACTTTTGCTGGTGACGCTAACAAGGTTGTGCCAGCATTTGGTGCTTTAGCTGCTGCTGCTTTACTGTTATAAGTTTAAAAATATTTTTTTTTTTTCTTTTTTGATTTGCTACATCAATAAGCATTTTATTTTTAGATTTATACATTGAAAATAACAACTTGCAATTAAAAATTGAAGTTCATTTTATTTCGACTTTAAATTGAAAGTAATATTTTAATACCCATATTTTTTCCTTCAAATAATTATTCGTATTCAGAGAAATCTTATTATAAGTATAACATATATTATTCAAAAAAAAAAAAAAAATAACAAAAGATGTGGAAGTTCATTAACATTTAATTAAGATTTTTTAGAATTTTTTTTTAAAAATGCAAATATATATAATTAAATATATATGTAAATTTGTAGTTCGTTTTTTTTTTTTAATATTTAATTTTTTTTTATTTGCAACTTCACATTAAAATATTTTTAAAGATATATTATGAGTAATGAAAACGTTAAATATAAAATGTCGATATTTTATTGAAAAATTTCAGTATTACGAATAAATATTTAACAATTTTATTATTATTTTGTTTTGCGAAGCGTAAATCATCACGTGAAATTGATTATTTTCTATATCGAGTTCTTCACTACAATCGTTTCAAAATTAATCAATCACGTTAAATAAGACAACTTGATTCTGTGATAATAGTTCAAAAAACTAAATATTCATCAATATATATTTCCACCGCTATCATATAATAAAAAAAAGTTTTAAAAACTGCAATTGCATTGTACTGTACTGTATTTTATTTTACATTAAATAATTTGTTAAAACACGCAGTATGGAAATCAAACAATATGTCGATGAAAATACAGAAGGACATTTCGACCCAAGTATTCCTTTAATTTTACCTCATGAAAGAATGTATAAAATTCAAGTTGGTTTTAAGCTATTTAGAATTAGTGGTGCATCCTTAAGCTCTGATGGTCCTAGTTATTTTACAAATTACTTTAACAAAAGAGAAAAATTATTGAATGAAAAAAATAATAAAAATATTAAAAAAGATGAACAATCTGATGTAAGTACTGAACTTTATAATTATGAATTGAAAAAAATTAATTTATCAAATGATATTTTATTTATTGATAGATCTACGCATATCTTTGAGTTAATTTATAATCATTTACAAGGTTATTTCATAGATATAAAGGATGAAATAGTATATACACAATTATATGCAGATTCAATATATTATAATTTACCCAGATTAAAAAACATTTTAGAAAAGTCACAATTTTATTTCGTTAAAATTGGATTCAAATCTTTTAAGATTCCAAAAAGTTTATTTAATGAAAAGGGAGATTCATTTAATTATTTTAAAATGACATCAGATACTATGTTTCCTGATGTATCGAAAATAATGACCCTTCGTAAATTGTTACGACCACCACCTCTTTCTTATCCATTTGTTTCAAGATCTTCAGAATATTTTGAAATGTTACTAAAATTATTAGCAGGCTCTTCATTAACCATGGATAATAACCTTAGGGATGCATTAATAAAAGAATGTCGTTACTACCGGTTTTTAAATTTAGAGCAAAGAATTACAAATTGTAAAATTATTTATAATCCAGTTTCCAAATGTGAAGAAATTTGGATTAACTTGAAAGATTTAGTAGGAAAAGGTATCTCAATTGAAATTAATGATCAAAAAATTGAACAAAATAAGTTGGATGTTTCATTGGAAGTGAATGGGCCTTCCAAAAAAAAGCTCTGCACTGATAAAAGGGAAATACAGTGGAACATTATGCAATATGCTAGACCTTACCTAGATGAAACACCAAGGGATTTGGTTTTTCAAATTGATTCAACTGAGTATACCTTGTTGTTTAATTTGAAGACAAAACAATTTCAGTTAACAATGTTTGGAGAACTACTTCAAAATTTTGGAAATCTATTCAAAAATAATCTATTGAAAAACGTAAATGTTAATTTAGATGAATTCATTAAACCTGATTCACTTAACCCAGAAAGAAAAAAAATATATTTACCCGTGGATTTGTCTAATTGTAATATCACTTTAAATGGACTGAAAAATTATGAGTTAAATACTTTAGTTGAGGAAACTTGTAAAGGCATTAACGATGTGGATGAACTGTACTTGACTAAATCAATTTGGAAGTTAGCTGTGTCAAAAGAGACAATCTTTTTGAGAGGTATAAAAACAGAAATATTCAGAAATTACAAAGATTTTTTGGGAGCAATGGAATATCTTTAACTTTTTTTAACTTTCTTGGAAGTAAAACATGTTAATCGTTATGTATTATTATTATTTAAATGCCAAATTCATTTTTCATAGTCATAGTTTGGGAGATACTTCCGATGCTCGGATTTTTTTGTTGTTGGAAGTACTCGCAAATTTTTGCTTCACTGAAAAGTTGATAGATTATGCAATCATGGCAGCAAATTGTTGGTAATCAACGAGAATTTAATGAACATTGTATGATATAGAAAACAAAACCATAACCTTAAAAACCAAGAGACAATTATAACATGATCGACAAACTACCTGGCGAAATTTTTGACAGAATAACATCACGTTTGGCACAGGAAGATAAAGTTGCGTTAACATATGTTTCCAAAAAAATTTATAATCTGACCGTTTCTTCATTATATGAAAATATTTATCTAAATGAAAGGAATTATTTTCCAAGTGATTTTGATAATCTCTTGGGTACACGTAAGTGGTCAGTGTTATACTATCCCTATGTAAAACAAGAGGGCGATCAAAAATCTGCACAGTCACAAATTGCAGATTATAAATTTCGATGTTTGATAAGATCTCTTAAAGAATCACCAACCCGTCTTTGTCCGTTTATTAAAAGGGTGCATTGTACATGGCATTTGGTAATCTCAACACTTATATCATTTTTGCAATTATTGAATCGTTACGATCCAAATCTAATTTTATTTGAAAATTTTATTAAAAGTGAAATTGCACCATACCTTTGGGAGCACAGTAAATCTTTAATCTCTTTGAATTTAACTCCACCAAGAGTTTTACCAAATAGATTGGCAGCAGATGAAAAATACTTTGAAATGACAAGGTATTCTTTAAAAAAATATAATCTAGAGCAAATTCAAGCTTTGACAGTTCATATTAACCCAATGACATTTTTTAATGGGTTAAAAAATCCATTAAAAATTAAATATTTATGTTTAAATTTAAGAGACGATACATTTGCCGCCGAACCTTTAGAAAATTCTCTACATTATTATGAAATATTTGACATCAATACTTTAAAAGAGTTGGAAATACTGTCATGGTATGATGAAGAAAGTTCCGATTTAGATTTATTTGAGTTATGGAGATTAAGAGATTTTAGTCGATTTTCAATAGAACATTTGTCTTTATTTTCATTGTTTGAAAATGAAGATGCATTAAAAGAGCTTATTTCAAATTTCAATAATTTGAAAAGACTTAAAGTTGATTTTATGTATGAGAAGCAATTATCCGAATCATTTTTATCATTTTTAAAATCACAACCTTGTTTGAGATCTCTTCAATATTTGGATATAAAAATGAATGTGTTGGGAGGACCGCTATTGGCCGTAGATGATAGTGATGATGAAAATTCTCATTTCCTAATTAATTTGGTCTGTAAATGTGAAGCTTGTAAAGATACTTTACAAGATGTTATATTGAAGAAATATTTCCCAACAAAGGAATCATTCATTGTGAAAAAGTTTAACGATGTAGGAAGACGAAGTTTTGTACTTCAAATGTTCAAACTATTTAGCATATTACCATATTCTCATTACGTAGACACTAGTCCATCGTTGGCCTATTATTGTAAGCCGATTGAAGATCATGTTGATAAGGTGAATTCCTTACTAAGAGAGGACCCAAACTATCCGCAAGATATCAGAAAGGTCAATAGTTCTGACATTATAAGATTATACCATGCATTAATTCATTCTATGAAAAAATCTTACGATTTTTTTTTGCATTCTTGTCCCAACTTGGAATATCTATCTTTAAATGAATTACCTACAAAAATTATTCAATATGACGAAGAACAAAAGTGCAATGTTCCTATTTTCTATAACTGCAATTACAAAAGTAACCAAGTTTACGAATTAATCAATGACGAATCGCTCTTTGATTAAGACAGAAAAAAAAAACAGAATAAAATGATGAGTATTAACAAAAAATAATGACTTTTTATTTATTTTTTTTTGTTTAATCTTTGAAATTGATCGAATTTTTTAACAAATGTATTTTTTTTATTTAAAACTATTTATTATTTACTCGAAAACAAGATTCGCTTTCGCGTTGCCTAACAAATTGAAAATATAAGCAAATGGTTTTGTTTGATTCAGCAAAAAAAATAATAATAAAGATAAGAAATAATATATTGCTCAAATATTATTTCCTTAAGTAATTAATTCAAAAAAAAAAATCAGTACCTTAAAGCATGGCAAACCCATCGTCATCAGATGTTTTCAAAAGACTACAAATATCTCCTTCAAAAAACAGTAGAGTGAGGAAACCTGCAATGCGACTCTCGCCTAGAAGAGTTCAAAGGCTTCCGAGATATCAGTATACTCCTGATAGATATAATTACCAGTCGAATGGTCGAAAATATACTCAAAGTTTAGATAGAGATAATCGACTTAAGTCTTTAATCATGTCCCCATCGAAAAGCAATGGCGATACAGCAGTCAAAAATAGACTTAATCTATCTTCACCTACAAATTATAACGAAGCAGATGAAAATTCTGAAAATGCAGTTGTAAGCCATTTAAAAGGAAATAATTTGCTTAGTACATTAGAAAAAGAAGTGAATTCATCGAATGATATTAACGATGGGAAAACACCGAATGAAGGTGACAATAGAACGATCAGTCAAAAAAAAAGCGTGAAATTCTACCTTCCAGGTGAGAATAATATTGCAGAAGAATTAGTTGAAATAAAATCTATATTGACCCAAATTCTCAATCGTCAAGTTGTACTTGAAAATGAAATTTCTGGTTTGAAACGAGAACTTCAGAATAAAACAGATGATAAATAAGTGTAAAAATAATTTCAAAACTATAAATATTGACCAGATAGGAAATTATTTGATATATATGATTGAGTTTAGTAACGAAACTATTGAAAACCCATGGTTTTGGTAGTTCATAACGACAAAATCTTAATATAACAAAGTACGAAATTTCTTTTTTGAAAGACCAAGAAAATAGCAACAAGTTAGGCATTGCGAAGACCTTATATTTTGGTAGGTGATCGAACATAGAAAGGTAAGGTTTGGAAGGTGTTACTTTTGAAGAACAGCTTATATATATATTTATAATTGTGGAGTTTACACATGGGAGTTTTATAAAGAGTGAGTTCTGAGAAAATCTATGTAAATTTTCTCGCTTTTGAAGTTTAGTTTAAAAATTTCTCCCATTCAATTTTTTTTTTCTCAATGTACATATAGACTTCTTGAGATCCTTCATGATCAATTTCATCCGGTTTTATATATTCTACCCCATCGTTGTAAGTAGCTGACCCATACTTTAAATCTTGACGTTCAAAATCACGGTTGCAAAATGTGGTAACATATACTGGTGCATTTGCAGCAACATATGGATCAATGGTATGCCAATATGAACCGAAAATTCTTGCCAAACGAAACATTATAATCATGGCATAATATGTGAAAAAATTCAAGTATTGATTAAATGATTGACTTATAAATATACCAGGTTGAACAGCATATTGGTAAATTCCATGATTTCTTAATTCTTTATAAGTTGCTAAATGTAGTACGTCAAGTATTCTTTTTGAGCCCTCATATGGGGTTTTCGAATTCATGAGTTCAATATCACTAATTGGCAAATATGACGAATCTGATCTAATACTCGATATCCAAACAACACAGGCTTGACCTCTAGAAAGTGGACCTAAAATATGATGAATTAGAAAATAAGGTCCAAAAATGTTAGATTGGAAAAGTAAGCCCATTCCATCCTTAGATGTTTGTCCAACTTTTTGAACTCGATAATCCGGATTAGTAACTGCCTTCAGTGGATTTTTTATTACTTCTATAATGGCCTTGGACCAATTAATTCCGCCACACACACCAGCAGCTGAATTGACAAAAACATAATTAATTTGCGGATATGATTCATTTATTGAATGAACTGCTTTAGATATGCTACTCATATCTGAAAAATCAACCACTAAAGGCTCACATTTAATAACCCTGGAATTTTGTAAATTGTCGTTATAATTTAAAATAAGATTTGCCGCTTCATCAGCACGTGTTTTGGTTCTCGAAGAAAGTATAAATAAGAAATCGTTATTTATATCTTCAGATTTTAATAATCTATAAGCTATATTTAAGCCTAGGTTACTGGAAAAATGTAAAAATGGAGATGCAATCTAGTTAGTATCTTTACTTTAATGGTTTTGTATAATCAGTGAAAGTTGACGTACCTATTAGCACCTAATATTAAAACAGTTTTAACAAAACCCATATATTCTATTTATGCTGTTGAATGAGTATATACAAGCTTATAAGTTAAAAAATGGTAATTTCAATATGTTTTATATTCTTCTATTTTTTTTTTTGCTGTTAATAATTATTTTTTTCTTTGGTTTTGAATATGCTTAAACGATCGTGCCTAGAAAAAAGAAAAGAAATCAAAAATGTGAAAGTTTTAGGAAAACAACTTTTCAGAGTACTCAAAAGATCAACAACGTAAAAACCACACAATATTCATCAGTGTAGAAGTTAAGATATATCAAAACTTTTTGGGCAGTTACATCCACAACCGGATGGACATTCGTTACAAACCTTCCACCATTCTCTTGCACAATGTGCGTGAAGAATGTGTTGACAATTTCCACAGAGGAAACAACTTCCTTTCACTTTTAAGTTACAAAAATGACAATTTCCAAATATCAGGGAACTGTGCATATCACCAAGCCAACACGTTTCAATGGAATCATTTTTGTTAATATCCTTATTTTCTTTTAATGAAATGTTTGCTTTTTTTAATCTTGCAGATATGACTTTTAAAGTAACCTTTAAAATTTTTACTCTTTCCATGGGCAAACCCCATCTAAACAATAATTTAGAATATTGATATATATATGTTCTGCACTTGATAATATCTGATATTTCTAAAATCTCTCGTGTTGGATTCCTTATTGCGTCCAGTATATCATCGTGAATCAATTCAACTTTAATATCAGGTATTTTTCGATTGCTATTAATAATCGGTAAACCAGTCGTTGATGCTCTTTTAAAAGTCAAGGGCGATCGAGTATTAACCAAACGGTTATTATTCATTTGATAAAATGAGCTGTGATTATCATCTGATATTATTGAATCACTGTCTATAAGATTCATGATTCTAGATCTAGGAAATGGTTCATGAATTGTCGTACCTATAGTATTGTTGGCCGAATATTGGGAACGTATATCAGAAGAGCTTGGTTTCATACTTTCTTCTTGATCAAATGTTACCACGCTTTCAACTTTTTCTGGAAAACTAGAATAACTTGTTTCATTTGCTTCATCCGCCATATATGGATTGGCTATGATACAACATATCATAGCCAACATTTGGATGTTGTTTCTTTTTTCAAAATACGATAGTGCCTCTTTTACAAACCACTTGATACCCATTGGGTGGCTATCCCATATTAATGATGCAGGAGTCTGATCATTTCCATTCATTAACAAATCAGAAAGAATTTGCCAACATTGGCAAATATCTTCAAAACCAAATTTTTCTGCAACAATTGCATTTTTTCTTGCCATTTCTTCTGGTTGAGAATCCATGACATCGTATTCTAATGCCAAATCTCGACAATCAGGAATTAAACTACTAAAATCTTCAAATTTAACAATATTTTTACTAAACCTCGATGAATCACCTGTCTTGACACTTTCTGAGTGGACAGAACCAAAAGATTTACCAAAATTTCCAAATAACGTGGGAAGCTTCGTGCGAACAACAATGTCATTCCCAATTATATCATTCCAATCATCTACAAGGCTATCAAAACTATCATCCGAATCAGTCTCATAATCAAAACTATTAGTAGTTATGCGTGAAATACTGTCATTCGCAGAAAATGTATCAACGTATCTTTTAGGCCTACTTTCTGGGTTATCTTGCAACTTATCCTTCTCTAAATTGACATCCGCATCAAAAAGTAATTGAGGATTTATATCATTTAATCCACGTTTCTTCGACAAATTTTTTTGTGTTAATTTCAAAATATTATGCTGTTTTCTTTCTGTCTTACTTTCTCCTGAAAAAAAACACAGTAACTGGCCCGTGGCTGTCCAAATCGCACCACATTCATTTGGAACAGGTGTAGTATCAAATTCTAAATCCCTGCCAAACGTATTCCTAGCTTTATTTGTTTCATTAAACGGGTTCTCAAAACCATCATCTTCTGAATCAGACGAGCTTTCGATCATATCTTTGGCTTCAGCGGGATCAGATACTGTTGAAAAAACATCAAAATCAATATGATCTGCAATATCAAAAGTCAGTAAAGGTTGATCAAACTGACTATCTAAATCTAAGTTCACCTTTTCACCTAAAATATAACGAACACATGGTTCCATACAGTACAAACCTGCATCTGTATAAATTTTACCAATCTCTTTTAATTTGCTTAAAAGTTTTTGTTTCTTGCCGGAACCTAAATTATTATTTTCTTCAATTTTGAAAATTGGTGCATTGTTTTTACTAGGATAATTTGAAGGCATCCTTACTTCAATTCTTAAAAATATATATTCTTCTGGGTTACTTTCCGACCATGGTCCATTTAAGGTTAAAACGAATTCACCGGTTGAAACAGATATCTTTTCAAAGACAACTTTTGGAAATTTATGACCAATAGCACTCACTTCTTCTCCTAAATTCTGTAATTTCGGTTCTTCAAATAAGTCATCAGAGGATAGTTGATTATTTATTCTCACACCGGAAAGCCAATCTATATGATTAACATTATTGTCATTCTTTAAACCTGAAGTGGTAACAAATGTTTCTGCAGTTCTTTTGTATCTATCATCTTTCTGACTCATATCATTTGAAGGTTCTTTATTGTATGTCTCGTACTCATAATTTGAAAGTTTTTCTTGTAAAATTCTGTTTCTGTCAAAATGAACCTTTTCATATATTGTTCCCGAAATAGGCCATAGCCTTAAATTACCATCTTTAGACCATGTAACAAGTTCAAATTCGCGGTTATCATTTTCTGAACTAGAAGTCTTTCTTGACCTCCAAAGGAAATCGATTACACGATCCGTGTGACCTTTGAAAGAATAGATTGGTTGAAGTTTTCCTAAACCACCATTGGATTTTCCGGAAGGGCTTTCTTTGGGTAAATTTGTCAAATAGACTGAATTATTCCCACCAACCATTGGCATTACACAGCAACCTTCTCCAAAAGGCAAGTATCTGCCTCTCCATATAGGAAAATCAGTACTGATCGTTTTCATAGATTCCATATAGCTTCTGGAATAATCCCAAAATTTAACAGTACCGTCATTTGAGCTTGACATGATCTCTGAACTTTTGAATCTATTAAAATCAATACTATTAACGCTACTTTGGTGTCCTCGTAATGTGAATAAGGGAGTTGAGCCATTTCTCAAATCCCAAATAAAAACATCATTCCCATGAGACGATGCTAAAATGTTGGAGTCTTTATGGTTCCATTTTACTTGAGATGCACTTGATTTCCACGAACTTGTAGAATAGAATGGTCTACTGGGGCTTCTCGTATCCCAGGCATGAACATATGTATCTATGGAGCAAGTAGCTAGTATATCAGGATGCAGAGGATTAAAATTTATATCTGTAATAGCTCTAGAGTGTCCATGTAATGCATATTCAATTGCATCAGACGATGATCGCATTAGATTCCAAATAATGGCCTTTTGATTTGATGTAGAAACAACCCAATACGGCTTTGCTGGATGAGGACACCATTGTACGTCTGCTACTTGCCATGGCGTAATATGATGCAACCATCTTGGTGGAGAAAATGGATCATCCAAATCTATAATATATAAACCCTGTCTGCTTGCAAGAACTACATCCCTACCAGAGGGGTTGATAGACACCGCATTAAATCCACCATCAACTTTTAAAGACAACGATTTCCCAAAGGTCGATAAGCGGTTTGAATTATCTCCTATGTATGAAAAAGACATAGATATTCTAGTATTCTTTCCGACACCCCAATATTTGATAATGTGTTCTTTTTTTGTTGTTGTTTAGCTTTATTTAAGATCATAAGAAATTATCTTAATTTTTTTATTAGCATTTAATGAGGCGCTTATGCATTTTATCAAATCAAACTGAAAAGTGTCAATTTATGTAATAAACGCAAACAGACAAGTAAAAAGATAATATATTTGAATTTATTTACTAATTAACAAATTGAAGTTTAATATATATATACGGTAACTTTTATAGGTAGGTATCTTTTTATTGCAGACATTTTGAACAAAAAAGATATGTAAAAGTCAGAAAAGAGTGTAATTGTACAAAACCATTTGATTTTTTTTGGAATGCAATTAAACACAATGTAATTTTTCATGATAGTCTATTTGAAGTTTTTGAAACGGTCTTAAACACATTTTTTCCAAATTTGTTTACTGCTTCAGATACTATTTTTTTTTTCACTCTTGTAAAACCATCAATTGAGAAATCTTGTAAGCGAGAGAAGAAAATCAGTTGCAAACTTCAGCACAAACGAACAAAATCAGCATTCAAATATAACAGTTAATTTATAATGTGTTTATGAAATATTCACAATTTTCAAAAAGTTAAACATTATATCAAGACTTTACATTAATCATTTTTGGATATCTGGAAAAATTATTAGGTGAAAATGTTGAATTTTTCCTATGAGCATTACATGAATCTTTTGTTTCATTTAGAGTATTGTAATGAGGTTGTTCCTTCAGAAATTTCTAAACGAATTGTATCACACGCAATATCACCGGTTATTACTGTAACTTCAACAAAGGTTCTTGATGATCATATAAGGGAGTCATATGGTATCGATTCTCTTTACATGTTACTTAGATTTTTTGGTGGATGCGTATCTGATAGAGACCAGGCAAATGAATCCAAGATCTCAGGCCAAACAAAAACGTTGGATCAAGGTTCAGTAAATTTAACTATTCCAACTACATCTGATTCTAAAACTCCTAAAACAAGGGCCAGAAGCAGATCAAATAGCCTTTTTCAGAGAGATTCTACTCAATCACAATACATAAGATTTACGCGACCTTTACCGGATTTGATTGATAGTAGAGATGAGAATGACATGCTTTTTGATTATCATTCTTTAGAAATATATCTTGTTAATTATTTAAAGCTAATAGATAAGTATACCACAGATGACACAGAACACAAATTATTAAAAAAATCATTGTACCATAGTTTCTTTTCTTTAGCCATTTCTTCAACGACCACATTATCTCCTTATGAATGCTTCAATCATCCAGTGGTTAATTTAATTGCATTGGACATTACAAAACATCAAACTTATGAAAATGCGAGAGACTTGCTAATTCAATTCAAAGGGTTTCATAACTCTGTGGAAAACTTCCCAATGTTTCTAAATACTAATGATATTCTTCCAGTATTTTTACTTTGCTATAATGAATCAAATTCTGACGAACTTGAGATTTGTAAAAAATTAGCAAGTAAATTAAAAAAACAATTGTTTGTGGAAACAATAATACTGCCATTGTGGAGATCCAAGGATAATAATGTTACTCAAGTTAGATTACATCAACCAGTAATGTCAGCTTTAGAAGAAATAATATACTTTATTGAAAAAGAAGAAGAAATACATTTGCCCCTAAATTTAGTTAATTATATTTACGATATTCTTGATAACTTAGTATATGACTTATTAATTCCATTTATGAAACGTAAAATTAAATTTTGGGAAGAAACTATTATGCAGCCTAGAAAATCAATTTTTCATAGTTCCAGGTGGGTTAAAAAATTTATGTCAAAAGCAACTTCGGCTGCACAGCAACAAGATAGTATCATTAAGGATAAAAATGGTAACGAATATTTTATTTCAAACTCGAACGAATTTTTACTTAGAAAGTTAGCAGATTGGTCTTTTATGATATCTGATTTTAAGACTGCTTATATGACTTACGATTCCTTAAGTCATGATTTAGAAAATTTTCCAAAATACTTGGCTTCTTGTTTGGAGTGGAGTGCCACTTCATTATTAATGGGGGCACAAAATATCGTTACCGTAAAAATGCTTAAGAATGACGTTGGTCCATTAATCGAAAGGGCTCTAGATGCTTATGATATTTGCGCAATGAGAAATTCTGAACAAAAGGAAGATGAAAGAATGGTTGATGTTAATCTATCTTCAGAACCATTTCGTTCCTATGAAACAAGATGCATGATTTTATCTTCTGAATTATTTCTTTCACTGAGTGACACGTGGACTTCTACTCCATATGCAATTGCTTATTTGGAAACTATGCTAAACGAATGTAAGTTAGGTCCATGTTCACAAATTATGATTTGGGAAAGACTCAGTGATTGTTATGCTCTAAGAATTGATCCTAGAATTAGACACAAGGTTGAAAATGTTGACATTAAACGAGAAAAAGTAAAAGAAATGGATAAAACTGATGAAGACAAAGTTGTTGGATGTGATATTGTAGCACAAGGATTTACTAGGAAGCGCAAGTCTGCGTTTTTTAAATTGATTGCAGCAAAAAAATGGGCAGAGCAAAAACAGTGGAAACAAGTTTCTTGGTGTCTCGATGACATCAATCACATTTATAATTTATTAGATTTTGCTAATAGGGAAGATCTTATTTTGAAGAAACTACGTATTCAATTACAAGAGGTAAATTTAAAGGATGAAAGTTTGGATGCAAAAAGTGAAGATGAAGTTGTACCACAAAATATTGAGGTTATTTCGAAAAATTAAGTGCAAACTTCTTTATTTATTTTTTTTTTTTTTTTTGGAAAAATTGTTTTGGTTACGTTTGTAATAACATTATAGATTAATATTTTTCTTTTTTGATAGATGCATGTATTCTTTATTATACTGATAAATAAATTTTTTTTTCAAAGTAAAACAAAATACTTTTTATTAGCACTCTTTTCAGTTTTCACTTCTAAAAAATTTTCACGCTTTTATTTATTTTTCTACTTTGTCAACCAAAGATCGATATTCTTGTTGTTTATGTGCCATATCTAAAAATATCTTATATTTTATATTTAAAAGAATTCTGTCTGGATCAGAAGTTTCTTTAGGGGAAATTACTTTACCCAAGCCAGTCATTTCTTGCATGACAGTCCAAAGCTGTTGATTTTCAGTTTCTTGTTTATAAGATCTATAAGCAGCTGCACCCATAAGAGCGGAACCAAATACTACAGCAGAATCAATATGACGAGGTATAATAACTGGTAATCCTACAGCGTCTGCCAGTAATCTCATTAAAAGTCTATTTCTACATTGTCCGCCGGACATGTATATTGCTGAAATCTGATGCCCAGACATTTTTAAAGTTTCTATAATGTGTCTCGATTGCTGAGAGATAAATTCGCAAGAGGCCAAATAAACAAGTGCTAAATCTTCAAGCGAAGTGTCCAGTGATAGTCCAATAATTGCAGCCCGCATATCTGGGTCAGCAATCGGAGATCTATTACCGTGATAATCACCATATAGGAATATATGTTTTCCTAAGGCCAATACTGAACGAGACTTTCTTTTCAATACAAGATTCTCTAAGGTCAGATTTAAATAATCGAATTTTGAAATTTTATTTTCATTTGCCTTTACGCATAACTCTTTGTAAGCTGGATGTGTCTCTAAAACATGTGCTAATAAAGCGCCGGTACAACTTTGACCCCCTTCTGCACACCAATAATCTCTCATTAAGACATCTCTATATGGTCCCCATACGCCTTTAACAAAGATAGGGTTTTTGGATAACAAAATATGACAAGTAGATGTTCCTGCTATAGCAGCCAGTCTTCCGACCGCCTGTGATAAACTTTTATTTTCTGAATCGGTATCATCAGCAGGGCCAGCGGCTACTGTCCCTATCCAACCAGCGTAAGCGTCGATTATACCAGAACTGACAATACAGTTGGTGGTTAAGCCTAATTCCTTAGATGAGCTTTCAGTTAAAAGTGAGATATATTCGCCTGCGCTGAAAAAGTTTTTACTACGTTTATTAATTGAATCTCCAATCTTTGAGTAATTATTAAATGACAGTTCTTTCAAATCTATTTTATCCAAAAATTCTTTGGACCATCCTTCCGTTGAATCTTCAACCCCCAACGGCAACAATCCTTGCTTACATACCGTGGAACAATACGATCTTGAATCCTTCCCGGTAGCTTTCAATGTCAAAAAATCTGGCAAATCAAAAAATTTACATCTTTCAAAAGTTTTTTTGGAAAAATTATTTTTTAACCATTTAATTTTTGGTATTTCCATCTCCACTGACATTTTTCCACCAACATATTTCAGACATACATCATTGGTAGAATTAATTTCTTTAGTTTCTTGAATGGCACGATGATCCAGCCATAAAATGACATTTTGGTCATTATTCAAAAATTCAGGACCTACACCAATGGGCTCACTACTTTTTTCATCAACTACTACTAAAGAACATGTAGCATCAAAACCAATCCCACGAACAAAATTTTTATCAACTTTGGATTCCTTAACTGCCTTTTTCACACAAAAACATATAGATTCCCAAATTTCTGTAGAGGATTGAGTAATATAATCTGGTATCAATTCTTCTCTATTTATTTGTTTTTCAACCAAGGCTAATATGTCACCTCCCTTATTTATAATGCATGCTCTAGCTGATCCAGTACCCACATCAACACCTATGTAAAATTCATTGTTAGTTGGTAACAATTGTTCCATTTTTTTTCTTTTCTCTTTCCCAGTTTTGTCTACTAATTTGACAACAATTCAAAATTCTAGACATTCATCTCATATTATTTGTTGTTGTAGCATCAATCGATCGAAGCTTTCAAATACTCGAGATTTTTCAGTCTATTGCGAAAACGAATGGTGCCCGCAAATATTTCGGGCAAATATTGAACAAAGTCTTGGAACGTGCAAAATAAGATCACAAAACAAAAAACGGTTGCTGTTAAGACGTGTAGCTTTAACGAGAATTGTTTTCAAGTTCTAATTTTCTAATTAGTGACCTTCCAATAGAAAAGGAAATTGACAAATTCCTTAAATTCAGCACATTTTATAACTTTGATTGCCTTTTTCTTTTATTTGTTAAAAAGCTAGCTTATTGAAATTTAAGAAGAGAATCCTTACGTCCAACAAAGCCAGACACTAACAATGGGTTTACTTCAACATGTTCAAAGAAGGTTAGTTACACTGGAATTTTTTCCTAAATTTATAAGGCAACTTCCAAAATTGGCAAAATTGTTGATTGTTATAAGTTTTGTTTTGATATTCATGCTTCCAATGGATGGACAATACAGAAGAACTTACATTTCTGAGAATGCCTTAATGCCATCTCAAGCATATAGTTATTTTAGAGAATCAGAATGGAATATTTTGAGAGGCTACCGTACACAAATTGAAAAATTTAATGATGCTGGCTCCAATTATACATCTCAAGAGAGAAACTCTGTGATGGCTGGATGGTTAGAAGAGTTTGGTGTCAAGACAAGTATATACAAAAATGAAGCTTCTAATGATACTTTATACGGGGTTTTACATTCTCCTAGAGCTGATGGCACAGAGGCGATTGTTCTAGCTGCCCCGTGGTTCAATGCAGACAATGAATTTAATGTGGGCGGTGCCGCATTGGCTATCACTCTTTTAAGATACTTCTCCCGTTGGCCAATTTGGTCAAAAAATTTAATCATTGTGTTTAGTGAAAATCCAAATGCTGCATTAAGATCTTGGGTTAAAGCATATCATACTTCTTTAGATTTAACGGGGGGATCATTGGAGGCTGCTGTAGTTTTGGATTATGCAGGTACAAATGATTTTTTTGATTACGTAGAGATGTACTACGAAGGGTTAAATGGAGAATTACCTAACTTAGATTTACTTAATATTGCTGTTTCAATTACTGAACACGAAGGAATGAAAGTATCCTTCAATGGCATTCCAAAAGAGGAATTAGAGGAAAACAATTATTGGTCAAGACTTAAAATTTTGTTTTTAGGTATTAAAAATTCCGCATTATCAGGTGTTAGAAAGGTACATGGAAATGAGGCTTTCAGTGGTTGGAGAATTCAAGCTATTACATTAAAAGCATGTGGAAAAGAGGGTCATATCGATATTACCACATTTGGACGTATCCCAGAAGCAATGTTTAGATCGGTTAACAATTTATTGGAAAAATTTCATCAGTCATTTTTTTTCTATTTGATGTTGGCTCCAAGAAATTTTGTTTCAATAAGTAGTTATTTACCAAGTGCGGTATTAATATCAGTTTCGTATGCAGTCGCAGCACTGAATGCTTTACTGAATCATTCATATGGTTCTGACTCATTTTTTAATAAGGATAGTTTAATTTCCGGTTTGATTTGGACAGCATGCGTTTTATTATCTTTTTTTGTTTCCCAGATATTTTTACATTTTATAAACCCGATTATACTTATTGTACCAAGTGTTGTATGCGCGATGTTTCCATTACTAAGTTCTAATATTTTGCCATTTTTAAAGGCATCTTTAACTCATAGATTAAGGGTATTTGCTTATCTTTCTTTCAGTTTAGTTATGACATCTCTTTTGATGGTAAACTTTCCGTTAGCATTCGGCATTGGTATACTCAGTTTTCCAATGACTTTAATCCAAAATACTACTACAAGTGAGCTTTCAACTTCAAAATCCATGATCAGAAACGTTGTTTTATTGCTAATATCTAATCCATTTATTGCAACACTTGTTTTTAGCTATGCATTTGAATCTGATTTAAAAAATATGGATATATTTCACGGATTAGTGTCTAGTTGGGAAAACCTTGATTGTTGGACTTGGTTTGTTATTTGTATTGGTTGGTTTCCTTCATGGCTATTGGTAACAATTTCCAGTCTAAGAATAAACAAGAAAAATATGAGCAACGATGCTAAAAAACTTCAATAGTTTGTGCATTTCTTATATGTAAATTATTAAATATCATACTTGTAATATGTATATTTTTTTGTATGTATGTCTTTAAATTTTTCGCAACTGAAAAATAAAATTCTTGAAAAAATCAATGAATTGAAAAATTTTGAACTCAATGAATATAGTTGACATAAAAATCGAAAAACTATTTTATTTGAAACAAATTTGGAAAAGGTAGTAATATTTGTTGAGCATTATAAGAAATAAAATTTTTGGCTTCATTTAAAAAAAATATATAACTGTGATAT
This sequence comes from Jamesozyma hellenica, assembly GCA_030571615.1. Classification (NCBI taxonomy): domain Eukaryota; kingdom Fungi; phylum Ascomycota; class Saccharomycetes; order Saccharomycetales; family Saccharomycetaceae; genus Jamesozyma; species Jamesozyma hellenica. Next base: position 40,495 of record JAJLYD010000208.1, on the reverse strand, counting down.
TTAATGAATTTTGGTCATAATCCTCCAAAGTCAAAAGATAAGTTTTTAGACGATCTGCGTGATTCAAATGATGATCAAGCAACTATAGATTTTAGGACTTCTGAAATTAATGTAAAAAAGAAACATGATACTTCCAATAATGCAGATTTTGATGGAGATCTTGAAAGTAAAGATGAGGATGAAGAAAGCGATGAAAGTGATTTAGAAGACGACGACGACTTAAATAATAACAATATCAATAAAGAAACTGATTATTGTATAAAGGATAGCAGTGGCCGACCTTATGTATTTCCAGTATCAAATAAAGGTATTTTAAATGTTCCATTATTAGGTGTTCCTTGTAGTAAATACATCAGTGATGGTGATAAAGTGAGTAAAAGTTTTTTGAAACAAGGTGAACCGATAATTAATAAATATATGAAGGAAAGATTTGGTCCGTTAAATGAAGATGAATACGAACTTATAAGAACTAATAATTTAGCAGTAGAAACTTTAGCTTTACTTAATAACAAGCCTGTTAATCCAATTTTAGAGACAAAATTTCTTAGAATGAAAAGAAGATATTACCTAGATAGTAATAACTTAATCCGTGATCACTTGCGAAAAGATAGAGTTGTATGTGATCCCATATTAATATATGATATGATTTTAGGATGTCACTTAATGAATGACCATGCTTCTATAAAAAACATTTATTGGGCATTAGGAGATTTTTATTCAAACATTTCCAGATCATTAATTACAAATGTTTTAGGATTTTGTTCCGTTTGTAATCCTGATATGAAAGTTAAAAATCTTACACATAGTGACGTTCGTGTAAATATTTACAAGAGTTGTTTACCATTGGAAAGAATTCATATTGAAATTTTTGAAGTTCCATTTGATGGTGTAAAGATAGAAGGTAAATACTCGCATATAATATACGCTAGAGATTATTACTCTAGATATATCTGGATTTTACCACTTAAAAACACTAAATTTAAAAGACTGGTTAAGACAATTGCTGGATTTTTTTTGAATCTAATAAGGCAGCCTATATTTATAGAAACCAGTTCATTGAATTGGCAAGATATGTTTGATATTTGTGAAAATATTGCCAATAATTATCAATTGAAAATCGGATTGGGAACATGTAAACCAAATCATTTCCATACAGGTGGTTTAATTCAAATTAAAAAGCTTTTGAAAAGAAATAAAAATGATTGTGTCTCTGATTGGAATATGTGTATAAAACATTGTAGTGCTTATATCAACAGACATTTTAATAGAGGTGCTAATGGTATTCCAAGTGTTATGCTTTGCAATGATATAGAAGATCTTGATACTAAGTTTGAAGATAAGCGTAATAAAATTTTGAATGAATCTGGGTCAGATAGTGTCATAAAGATTGGAAATGGTATGATTTATTTGGAAATTGATGAAGAGACTAGAAGACAAGCACAAAAGACTGAGAACGAAGATGGATTTACTTCCCCTGAAAGTTCGAATGAATACGATGATGAAAATGAAGATGAAGAATTATTTGATGCTGAAGATAATTTAAATAACAATGAAAATTTTTCAGTTGAAAACACAGCTGACAACTTGAGATTAAATGAAGAATATAAGCAATCTAAAACACTTTTCACTGAAGATAATGACAATTTTAGTGATTCGGATCATCGAAGACAATCTGAAAACAAAACTAACTTTGGAAATTTTTTTGAAACTTCAACTGACAGTGAAGCCCCAATGAAACGTCAATATGATCATGAATCTTTTGAACTACCAAACCCTATTACTTCTGAAAATCATTTTCATGAAAAAATACCGTCCGACATAAAAAGAGTTAAAATGGAACCGTTAGATAGCGATGATCCATCCAGAGAATTTTAAAGATGTTTATTGCTATCTTCGTTGTGTAATAAAAAAAAAAAAATTTACTTTTTAAAATTAAATGCATTGTATATATTATTTATAATATATAATAAAATATAAGGAATAATTACCTAGTTGAAGTGGAAAGTGAGACAAAAAAAAAAAAAAAAAAAAAAAAAAAAAAAAAAAAAAAAAAAAAAAAAAAAAAAAAAAAAAAAGCATGAATAAAAGGCAAATGAAATTTTCATTTAATCACGATACTTGTCAAAAAAGGCTTTATGAAAAATTTCCCATTGTTTAATCCATTCTGTACCGGGTGCCAAAAATGTAGTTCTTACGTGGTATGTGCCTTTTTTTTGTCCAAAACCTGAACCAGGAACAGTACAAATACCAGTAGAATCTAATAAAGCATGACAGTAAAATTCATCAGGTTCCATTTCTAATTTTCTAGCTTCTATAATTGCCTTTTCAGGTAAAAGTAATTTAGGAAACAGATACATAGCACCTTGTGGTTTTTGACATTCGATACCTTCTAAATTTTTAAAGATTTCAAAAAGTTTAAATCCTCTTTCTTTCATTTGATTATGTATTGAAGCTCTTTCCTTTTTATCTAACTTGTAAGATTCATCTCCTAATTTTGGTGGGTTCACCATCATTTCCATCATTGCTTGACCAGTGACTACAGAGCATACAGTCATGAAAGCTAATTTTAATAATTCTTGAGTGACTTCTTCATTAAATCCAATAACTTCCATATACCCACCTCTTTGTCCACATTCGCCAAAAACACCCTTTGATGTAGAATGTAAAGAAGCCAATTGAACATTATCAAATTTACCTGGATATTGACGCTGTAAAGTTCTCAAAACTTTTTTAACAGAATAAAATTGATATTCTTCAAAATATATATTTTCTTGGTAAACTTCATCTGCAAGAATTGCGATACCGTATTTTGCAGCAACACCTATAATTTGAGCAATTGTTTCTTGAGATAATACTGCACCGGTAGGATTACCTGGATTAATAATGACAATAAGAGATGGTTTAATACCTTTTTTAATTGAATCAATTACTACTTGTTCGATTTCGAAAGCATTAGTTGACCAATTATTTTCTTCATCTAAATAGTAAGGTAATGCAGTAGTGTTTTTCAAAGCTAAAGTAGCTGTATATAATGGATATTGAGGGATTGGAATTAAAACACCACTTTTTGGACCTTTACATAGAATGGAAAGTAAGTATGTAGCGGCTTCAGTTGCACCAGCGGTCATAAATATATGATCTGGAGAAGCAGGTTCGTTATCTCTTTCAGTAATAAATTTTGCAACAGATTTTCTTACTGCGTATACACCTTGAGAAGCAGAATATGCACCAACAGAACCTATTTCCTTTAATAAACTTTCTGCACGTTCGATAGCATCTTTGAAAAAAATTTTATTTTCAATAAGTGATTCTTTTTTATTTAATAATTCTGGATATTGTAAAATTGATACAACTTGTCTAGAGAAAGTTAAAGGTTTTTGTTTTAGTTGTTGAGGGTTACCAATATTGGCACTGATAATTTTGTTAAATGGTAAAGATTCTGGATCTTCTTCAATTTGCTTTTCAAGTTGTTCTGCTTTCATTGAAATAGAGCCTCGAATAGCATACTTAGCGCATATAACGTTTTGATTTATATCAGACAAACTCAATTTTGGAGCAGGCGTAAAATTAAATAAATGTGATTGTATGCGGTTTGAATTTTTGCTTTCGTGTTTTATTTCTGATTCTGTCATTATTTTACTAGTCAAATGGTGATTTAATAATTTTGATTCGTTGAAGATAAAAATACAATATAAATGTTGGCTTTGTTTCAGTTCTTTTCTATTAATGTTTTTTTTTTCCTTAGTGTTGGTTATTTGGTAATAATTTTATATTACGTTATAAGGTGGTGGTGTGTGAGTGATGATATAATTTTTTTCAGAAATAAGTCCTTCTGTTAGAAAAAATTCTTTTTTGTATGGAGTTTTATCTATCAGCCTTACCAAAACAAGAAAAGTTAAATTTGTGGAGTTTTAAAATAAAATCTACTTTGAAATGTTGATGTTGATTTCTAAACTTCAAATAGTAAATAATAGTGAAAATTTAAATAATAAGAGAGACATGTTCATTCCAAAACCATTTTTGATGAATACGTTAGCTTTTTATATAAAATGGTTAGCAAGCAAAGATATAGAGGCTGGAGCGATTAGTGAGAAGATTAAACCATATATACTGTCTAAACAATATTGGATTTGAGCATATTATGCGAATTTTGCTTCAATTTTAACCGCCTTCATCACACATCGCTTCAGGGACTCATCATTAATTGTCTTTTTGTGATGATTTTTGACTGTGCTTTTTTTTTTTCGCATGGAAAAACCGAGACAAACGCGCATTGAAACAAAAATAAATTGAGTAAATTTGCAAAGAACATCGTTGAAGTGTGTAACAGAAAATGACTTTAACAAAAGAACACGTGCAATTCCATAGCATATTTGGTAGCGTTGAACAGCTATGACTGATCATTCTTTCTTACAACATTTGTCTCTCTTGCTTTATGGGAAGTGATAAAGCTTTACTTGTCTTGGTTTTATATTTTCCTGGTTGAGCAAATTTGTATGATCCTTTTCTGTTCTTATCAACACAACCAACCAACACACAAGCAAGTTTGCGGACATTGATTCCTTCTGCTGTAGCAACTGATAACGCACTGTTTGCAACGTGTTTGCTCACTCGATGAAAACAACCGAAAAAAACAATCTGTAGCGTAAATAGCAACCATACCTGCCAATTGTATTTAAAGGTGCACGCACGTACGTACACGTATATAAAAGATACACAATCCATGGTAAGTAAATATACTTACAATCGCAGTAGACATGCAAGCATAATTTTTTATTTTTTAACAATGCCTAAATCAATTCAGTAAGTCTCGTATATCGTCAGCATCTAAACCTTCCCCATCATAAATTGAATCCAATTCAATTAATGCATTATTATTTTCATTTTCATCCCCCAGTATACTGCCTCCTATAGATTTACTTGATATTGCGTTATTGAATTTACTTTTCTTATAATTGTATTGGTGTAAATTACCATCATCTTCGTCACTACTATATATATCATTCAATTTCAGCAGTTCATCGCCTTGAGATTTATTCTCATCTATACTGATATCATTAAACATGATATCTGGATTATACTCCTTCAACTTATTCAAATCATTATCATTTAAACAACTATACCCATCTGGGATATAAGGTAACTCATCATGTTTTATCGAAACAAATTCTAAACCACGATCTTCCAAATGATCAACATTTGGTTTAGTATCATTTTTTTCAATTAACGCACTTAATCCATTCTTAGTAAATAATCCTTCAACACCAGTGTCTTCATTACTTTCATTATCAAAACCATCATCATGTCGACTGATTGCATTTTTCAACTTTAAACTTAAATCGGCATCTTCATCTTCATCCTCACTGCTCTCTTCATTCTTATCCTCTTTATCTTTCAAAACATGACTCTTCACTTTTGAAATATTTGAACTCAATAAACCGTGACCCAAACCACTCCCACTCCTTTGTAATGACTGTAACGATGATCCATGCTTCTTAAAACTAGCTCTATTACTTCCATGACGCAACAATTTGTTTTTAAATGTTCCTTCACCTGTACCATTTTTTAAATTATCCTTAGATGCCAAAGGTAACCTTCCACCAACTTTAATCTTGCTTCTATTTCTCTTTAACTCAAGAATATTATCAACTGTGCCCTTCTTTAAGTTTAACTGATTCGATCCCTTTTGAAAAGACGTCTGCGGATAATTTATAGTTTGATTCTCCTTATCCCTCGCATTACTTAGCATTAAATTTTGACCACTTTCATTATTGTTAGACATTCTTAGCCCGTATAATAACTACTCCTTTCTTTCTAAACCTAATTTTTTTTTCCTAATAAATAATTTAGTGTCTTGTATTTGTTTATCATCATTGTATCTTTTGTTTATTTTGTTTTGTATTTGCTTTCGTAAATCTTGCTCGGAACCCTACACAAGTAGCATGTGATGTAGGGGTGTACATTAGGGCTAAACTTAAATGATTCTCATTTTTACAAACGAAATAAAAAAAATTAAGTTGAAGAAATTGAAATAATAATAAAATGATAAAAGCAAAAAAAAACCTGCAACAGCATATTTTAGATATGTCATTTTTTACTAGACTTACTAATAAGTTTTTGTTTAGGAAAACAACCTCGTTATTTGGAAGTACGGGCTTCCTTGGTAGTAATTCCACCGGTATGCTACTAAGAAATCAAAACAATCTTACGTGTACAGTACCAAATTCATTGACGTTAAGTCATGCTATACAACCTATGATGTCAAATAGTTGTATGTTTGGTTTTATTTCACAAAGGAGATGGAAGAGTAGAGGTAACACATTTCAACCAAGTACTTTAAAGAGAAAGAGAAAATTTGGATTTTTAGCTAGAGCTAGATCTAAATCAAAAGCCAAAATTTTAGAAAAAAGAAAAGCTAAAGGTAGATGGTATTTAACTCATTGAAATAGGTGAACTTTATCTTTTTCTTTTTTTCATCTTTTCGTCTTTCGAACAATAAATATTCATAAGTAAATATCATATATCTGTATATAAACAATTCAATATTATTAGTAATTATAAAAAAAAAAAGGTAATTATTTATTTTTTTAATTCATATTAATTTTATTTTATTTTTATTTTTATTTAGTTTCACTATCTACATGAAGTTATATTGATGCTTGTGATAATATATATATATATACTTGAAAATATAAGACAAAACAAACAATGTAATTTATTGAAAGTCGATGACAATACCTGGACCATGTGTACTTGACAAAGTAGTCTTACCAAGCATACTTGATTTCTTAGCTTTTTGAGTACTTATAGATTCTTTAAATGCAGCTCTAGTAGCAATAATATTTTCTAAAATTTGTTTATCACTAAAAGATGTTTTTCCAACACTTAAACTAATACATTTAGCACGTTCTCTAAATGGCATACTACCAATATTAGCTTTGATTAATCCAACTAAATCATCTGACACAGTACCTTTCTTAACATTTGGTAAAACACCTTTTGGACCTAATACTCTACCTAACTGACTCATTAAAGAACTAGAAATGTCAGTAGTAGCAAATGCTTTATCAAAATCAATTTTAATTTCTCCATTTTTAATTTTTTCAACTAATTCCATCCCACCAGAAAGGTAAATATTATATTTTTCTTTAACTTCATTTAATTTTTCAACATCATTACTAAAGACACAAATTTTACTCATTCTTAATGGAGTTGGAAATACAACATTTCCAAATAATGGAGCAACACCTTTTTCGCCAATGACTGCAGTAGTTAAAGATAATGTCTGTTGTTCACCAGGTTGTCCAACTTCAGCTGCTCTTAAATAACGTAATGCAAGAGGAACTGTCATATATAATGGATGAGTAGATGCGGGTTTTCTAGCTTCAGCTTTGGCTTTAATAAATCTACGCAATTCTCTTTTTCTTAATATTTCTTTGCTTGCTGCCTTTGGCGCAGTTGTAGTTGAGGATGGAGTAGATGGTTCTGCTCTTGCAATGGTACATGATTGAAACGAACGAAGTTGTGTTCTAATTGCAATGGAATTGAAAAGTAATTTAAAGCTTGTAGTGTTTAACATATTTTTCAAAAAAATTTCTCTGTTTGAACGTCGTCGTCGTCGTCGTCGTCGTTGTCGTCTTTAAACTTACTATTTAATTTGTTTGCACTTTCGTTCGTTGTTTAGTTTTAATTTGGTTTGGGCATAATTTTTCTGTAAATTTTTTTCTAGGATTGAATGTTATTTTTTTTAAAATTGAAAAAAAAAAAAAAAAAAAAAAAAAATAAAAAAGACCGAGAGCATTATTCCAATAATAATAATGATCAATGAATATTTTTAAGAAATACACATCATAAAAAATTCTATAAAGCTTATATAATGAAGGGAATTTTCATTTTTGTTGTTTTTGTTTTTTCAATTTCTAGCCTTCTTTTTCTTCTTAACTTTATCCTCAAAATCGATCCATTTAGCTGGCACACCATGTTGTTTTAAATATTCAATAATTGAATTACCATGAGCACCTTGAACTTGAACTTCTGCAACTTTTGGGGATGTTGTTGTTTCTCCAATGGTAGTTGATCCACTACATAATTTTCTTAAAGCTGCAGCTAATTCTGTGGCATCGATTTGAAATAATTCAAAATTAGAGACTCTTGTAATTACTTTTCTACCAATTTTCATTTCTGTAACTATATTCACTCTTGGTAAAGATCCTTTAATTGGATTTTTGAAAACAGGAATATCATCATCTTTAAATAATTGAAAATATTGTGTATAATTATATTTTAAAATTGGTTCTAAAATTTGAGAACGTTGAATCAAACTAGTTGATGTCTCGGTACGTTTTTTTTTATTATTAACCATATCATAAAGTAAATCATCCATTAAAATTTTTGATTTGTCTTTTGAATTTGTTAATTTTTTTAATGCAATATAATCGTTAATTGCTTTTCTTACCTCTACAGCGGTATAATAAGATTTAATTTGTTCGTTTAATTCAGAGAATAAAGTTTTACCTAAATTAATTGGTTTATAAAGACTTAATAACGTTGGAGTATTTGATTTTGTTTCATCTTTATCATTATTATTTGTTGATTTATTTGTATTCGTTCCAATTTTATAAGATACAAAATTTTTTAAAATTGGATGATCTTTATTTAAATTAATAATAATTAAATTATCACCTTTACCTTTCAATTTTAAGAAACCTTCTTTTTCAAAATGTTTTAAAAATTTTGCAGTCTTTTTCCATGAAGTCTTTTTAATGTTTACTTTGTTATGATCAACATCAGGTAAATTATTCATAATATGATTTGAAATGAAATTGGAGGCATTTATTGGTGTTTCACATTTGGTATCGATTACAATTGTATAATATAAAGATCTTGTAATTAAATAATCAATATCTTGAACAGATAATTTATCTAAAGTTTCGGCAATATTCTCCAAATCTTTATCATCATCTACTTTCGCATCATTATTATTATTATTATTATTATTTTCATTTTCATTATCATTATCAATATTTAAATTATCTTCAGATTCATTTACTTGAGAAACTTCAGAATCAGCATATTCAATTGGTTCTGGTAATTTAATTTTAACATTAAAAGCATCGAATAATTTATCTTCCCAATAATGAATAACTTCAACGACTACACCAGTCTTACCAATAACATGATGTATACCAGTCAAATCCATTTTAACAATACCAATAGCTAATACGATTCCAGGCATATCATCAGACATGATACCACAGACAGAATTTAAAGTTAATCTTTGATCAAAGGGTGGCAATGTTCCTGAAATCATTAAGTTTGCACCATTAAGTAATTTATTCATGACGAATCTATGAGTCCAAATAATTGGTAGAGAATCATCAATTTTTTTTTCATTATTATTATTATTGTTCCAACATGTGAATAACGTTGGATATAAAGTATTTGATTTACGATCTTGAAATAATATGGGGATATTGTTTTCGTTTGTATAAATTATACCTTTTGTTTTTTGAGTTTCAAAATTAGTTTGTTTTATTTGAGTTGTTTTAATTTCATAGGTACATCCAGTTAATAATTTTTTAGTTGCACTATTTTTCAAATTTGATGATGGTTTGATCTGTGGTTCTTTTTTAAACATGAATTTTGTTCTTTTGGTTGTCTTTTTTATTTGAAATTATGTGAATATATGTATATATATATATTCACATCATTTTTTAAAAAGAAAAAAATTTCACAAATCGCGTAAAACATATAAGCAATTTACTGAATAAACAAAAAAAAAAAAAAAAAAGTTTAAGTAAACACAAATTGAAAGAACAAAAAAAAAGAAAAATTTAAGAAATCCAAATTAAAATGAGAATAATTGAATGTGAATGTGAGACATTAGCATTATTTTTAAAGATTCATGCGCATACGATAACGTTACATCGTAAATCAGATCCAAACTTAATACTTTGGACACAGATAGTACGAAATACTGAACGGATTCATTCTATAATATGGAAAGAATCTTTTGTTTCTTTAATATTTATTGATGGTACAATTCGAGTGATTGATGTTTTGAATGGTAAATTGGTTGGATTAAAATTATTAAAATTTAATTGTAATGTTGGTATTTGGGATAGAATACGTGTTGAATTAGATGATGATGAAGTAGTATTACCTGGATTAGTTGAATATTTTAATGGTAAAGTAATTGAGTGGAAGAAAGGAGATATCTGGAATAAAGATGAGTTAATTGATTTGTATATCTTAGGTAGTAAAAGAAGTTTATTATTTTTATTTAATGGTACTATTAAGATTAATGTTAAAGATGATAATGAATTTGATGAAATGTTAAGTATTATTAAAATTAAAGAGGAATATAAATTTATTTGTAAAAATGGTAAGATAATTGAAGTTTCATTAAAAAATTTTTTAAAAGATAAAGATATTATAAAGATTATTCCTGTGATTACTAAATTATTAGATTTTATAAAATATATTGAAAATAATTGTATTAAAAATTTAAGGAAAGAATCTCATGAACCATTTTTAGAATTTATGAATAAAATTTGTAAAGAAGCGTATGGTAATGAAAAGATAAGAAAAGAGTTACGATTATTATTTTTATGTGGTGAAGTTTCTGATGATTTATCGGATTGGTTAAGGTATACTATTGGAGAAAGAAATTTTAAAATGTGGAAAGAATTGTATGAGAAATCTATTAAATTGGATATAGTCATACAAACTTTATGTTTTATTCCAGTTTGCGAGAGGTTATTAATATTATTACAAAAGTATGAATCATTAATAATGACATTACAAATACGCGAGAATAAGAAGAGTTCTGAGATAGAAGAAATTGTTGAAATAGTAGAATTTAAAGAGATAGTGAAAAATATTATGTCTAGTGCTTTAAATAGAATAAACAATTTGAAGCGGTGTCGAAGTATAATTGATATTTTTTTCATTTGGTTAAATATAAGGGTGAAAGAAGAGTTAGGAGAAGATGATGAAGACTCATTAGCTAGTTGGGATTGTCTGTTAGCGAAAGATTTGATGGAATCTTTTGATATATTTTTTTCAGATGGTGCAGAGAATTACATTGAGAAAATATATAATGTGGGCGGTATTGAAACGGGTGTTGGGCGTATGAAGCAGCTGGCAACGACGATTGGTTCCGAGTATGTAGAGCCGTTGTTACGGAGGCGGATCTGTGTGGGTGTTTGCGGGGGCAGTTTCCTAAAGGGACACTATTTGGAATACGCGCGCAGTGAGTTGGTGAGTTGTGTTGGCACGGAAGACGGTCTGCTAGTGTACGTTTCACGGGGTGTTTACCGCGGGGATGCCGGCGAAGAGTCTCGGTGGTTTTTGGGGGGAGTTGCTGTTGGGGTGGGAACGGAAACGGAAACGGAAACGGAAACGGAAACTGGCGCTGGCACTGGCACAGTGCGTGTTGATTACGGCAACGAGTGCGAACTTGCAGGCGCATTGCTGCAGCAACCGGTTGTCACGGCGCGGATTGTGCACGAAGCGACGACAGATCAACTGCACACGTTTGCCGTGCATTTGCAATGCTCGGGCAATCCGGAAATCGTCGTGCCGTTTGCCGTGGAACGTGACAGCGGACGCATTGCACTCACTGCGGGGAAACTCGATGCGTTTCCGTAGAGACCGACGTGCATCGATCGGCACGGTTGGTTGCCAGCTCCGTTGCAAATCATAATGCTCCAAGTTCGTTCGTTGCTACATGAAGGGGCAAATAAAGTTATATCATTCACATTTATCAAAGAATAATACAGAATTCAGAGCCATTCAGTGTAAGCGAGCACATTCTCTAAAATTATTATAACATGTACTAATAACGGTCTTTTTTATATCCGTTATTTGCTAACCACTACTACTTAACTTATATAAAGGTAACAAAATATTCGTAAACTACTGCATAATAGATATGCATTCTATTTTTTTTTTTTGCTTGAAAATTACTTGCAACAATCAAATCAAATCAAATCAAATCAAATCAAATCAAATAGTACAAAATGTTAATGTCAACAAGAACTCAATTATTAAGATCATCAAAAATAATTGGCTTGCCATTGAAAAGAACATACAAGACTGCAGGTTTCCAAAACTCAAGTTTCTTCGTATCAGAAATTAAAAGAGTAACATCAGGTGCAGCTTTATGGGCATTATCAATTTCAGCAGCTTTGCTATGGGTTGTCCCTTTGCACTATAGAGGTAAAAAATACACTCAAGAAAATTCTTTGCATTGATCATCTATCAATGATTAATAATTACTAATATTCTCAGAAAGATAAGAAAAAAAAAAGACACAAAAAAAAAGTTATTTAATCTTTATATATATTCATTTGATATTTTATAATATAATACATTTCATTTATTTATTTATTTATTTTTCTTATGATGAATTTGGACGCGCTTTTGGCCCCCAATTTTTCGTTGGATTTTCTTGATATCTAACCATTTTAACTTTTCTTAATTTTTCAATCTTACCACTTTGTTCATTTTCATCAAATGATAATTTATTAATATCAAAAAAATTTTTATCATTTTCATTTGTTGGTAACCAATTATCAATATTTAATAAAATTTTATAACCTATACTATTTTTATTCATTTTATTTAAATCTTTCTTAGGATCACATTCTTTCATTACATACCAAATGGCTTCCCATGGTGCATTTGTCTTTAAAGTTGATGGTTGTGCATGAGTTAAAGAACATTCAAACCCTAATGAACCTAACCCTGCTACAACTTTCTTAATTGGTGGAACTTGTAATTTTAAAATTGATGAAATATTATTTGGTGAAAAATAAAATGGTGAATCATTCAATTCATTCTTTGCTAATGTTACCATACCTTCAATTCTTTTCCTTGTACCATAAATATCATCTTTATGTTCATCTTTATTAATTCTTAAAATTTCATTAATAAAATTTGCATCATGTAATTTACCACCATACATTGGACCAGCTAAATGATACGTACCTTTACAAAATTTACATTTTGAATCAATTGGTGGACCTTGTGCAACGCTAAATTTTTTAGTTATCTTTGATTTATCTTTTTTACCTTCTTTTTCAATAACACGTCCCATATATTGATTATGAATTGAACCACATTGTGAACAATGATAAGTAATCATTGTATTCGACATTAAATTTTTAACATTAATTGGTGATTTTTTAACTTTAACAAAAACTCTAACATAAAAATCTATACTTAAACAAAGTAATGGTTCAATATATTTACCATATTTGGCTGCAACGTTATTTAATAAACCAATAACTAATCTTAATGCACTTTCATGTGTAGCATCATGATTAACTAAATTAACACCCCCATACGATGCAAAACATTTTTCAGGATATCCATTACCTGCTAATACACTTAAATCTGTACAAGTTACAAGTAATAAACCATCATCTTTAATTGAATTAATTGCACCATCGACAAATTGTGTGACGCTACCATAAGGATCTAAATCTACTACATTAAATTCATCGTTATTTTCATGCATATAATTAATTGCATTATTTAAATTTGGTTTAACTAAATCATCGACGTTATTATAATTAATATTTCTTTCAATTGATTTAACTGCAGCTGGTAATAAATCATTTGCAATAATTTTATCAATGTTTGGTATTTCTTTTGCATATCTAATTGCACGTAATCCAGTTGCGGATAAAGCTTCTAAAATTTTAATTTTTTTATCGTTTTCATTATTTAATTTTCTAAATTTTTTACCATTTGAATTATTTTTTTTATTAATTATATTTAATTTTCTATTATTTTTATTATAAATATTTGACCAAGCTTTAATTGCCGTAACACTTAAATCTCTATTAAATTGTTGAATTGGATTATAAAAGACAGTTTCATCATTTGGGAATAAAATTGTCGTTGAACCTTCTTTAACAGTTTTATATTTTGAGATATCGAATTGTCTTGGTATTGGTTCGGTATATAGGGATCTTTTAAATTTTGAAAATGCAGCTCTCAACATTATTTTTCAACTATATATATATATATATATATATTTAACCTCATCACCAATTAAAATTTATTATATATATATATATATATATAAATTTTTTTTTTTGATCAAAAATTTTCCAAAGTAAAAAAAAAAAATTTCAATAATGAAGAAAATGCAAAGGTGACAGACACACCGGGTAATGAATGCCAAGCGTTTGTATTGAATTGTTGTGTTTTTTCCGTTTTCTTTTTTTTTTTTTTTTATAACGATGCGAAAAAGTGAAGGTGAAAGAAATATAAAAAGAAGAAAAAAGAGAAGATATCATTAAACTGAACAAACTAATTAAAATAATATATATAAGAGGATATTTATTGGATACAAGTGATGCCACCAAAGGGATGGAGAAAAGATGCGCAAGGGAATTACCCTACCACTTCATATATTAAAGAGCAAGAAAATGTTACCATTGACGATTTATTATTTGCTAAATCGACAATTGTTTCATTGTGTAAAGAAGTTCCATTGAATAATGAAGATGGTAGTGAAAACAGTAGGAAATTGATAATGAATAAAGATGCTGTTACAGCATTGCAACGAAGTGCGACTGTGTTTGTGAATCATTTACTTTTGTTTGCAAGGGAAAACGCTACAGAGATGGACAAACGGAGTTGCAGCGTCGAAGATGTCTGGGCGGCACTCGACAACGTCGGACCACCGGGGCTCAAGCCGCTAGTAATGACAAAATTCCAGGAGTGGCAACAAGCGGCGTCATTGCAGAAGAACAGTGCACAGCAACAGCAACAGCAACAGCAAGAGACAGATTCCACGGAAACAAAAGACGTAAATGAAAACGGAATCGACGGTGATAAAGAAAGTAACGATGAAAGCAAACGTCCGCGGATACAACAAGAATTCTAGTTGAGCAATGATTGATTGATTGATTGAATGAATCCGTCCATCCGTCGTCGTTGATAGCCGCCCAGCTGCATTTCCACATGGGCAATAAGAGAAAACCCACACCCCCTGTCCATCCACTTTTCTGCACTTGAAAACCTTTTTTTTTTCCCAATAAATAAATAAATTAAATTTAATAAATAAATAAATTAAATAAAAATTTCATGATGGTCTTTTGGCTGTGCGGCGCTATTTCCGGTTTAGCCTGCAATTTCATTGTTATATATGTAAACAAAAAACGTTTCGTTGAAATTTGCCCTGCCTTTTTTAAATTATCAACATTACAATACAATACAATACAGTATTTATTCGATATTTCATTACATACCTTGTACTGTATCATATCGTTTTTCACTGCGCTCATATATATCTTAGTACATATACTACCTATTAATTAAGTATACTTCAATGAATGAAACATATGAATTGATTTCATCATCTAAAAATTCATCAGTTCCCAGCAATTATGAAACAAATTTAACAAAAAAATTTCAGCCTGTTTCATTTAATGAAAATTATAATTATAATTGGACTTTCATTCAAACAATTGGTCATGGTTCAATGGGTAAAGTTAAATTAACAAAAAATAACTTAAATAATGAAATTTGCGCCGTTAAAATCGTTAATCGTTCAGTAAAATTATTATTATTAAATGAAAACAAAAAAAATTTTACTAATAATAAGAATCGTGCAAAAAAATTGAAAAAAGCAATTGAAAGAGATAATAGAATTATTAGAGAAGCAAATTTAGGTTTATTAATAAATAATCCAAATATTTGTAAAATGTTCGATTTAGTTATATCAAAAAATCATTTTTATTTAAGATTTGAATACATTTCCGGTGGTCAATTATTAGATTATATTATTCAATTCGGTAAATTAAATGAATTTAAAACAATTTTTTTCGCAAAACAAATTTTATCAGCTTTAAGATATTTACATTTAAATAATATAGTTCATAGAGATTTAAAAATTGAAAATATTATGATCGATCAAAATGGGAATATTAAATTAATAGATTTTGGTTTATCAAATTTTTATTTCAAAAATAACAATAATTCAAATATTAATAATAATAATAAATTATTGAAAACTTTTTGTGGCTCATTATATTTTGCTGCACCTGAATTATTAAAAGCAAATCCTTATATTGGTCCAGAAATTGATATTTGGTCATTTGGTATCATACTTTACGTTTTACTTTGTGGTAAAGTACCATTTGATGATGATAATTCAAATATTTTACATCAAAAGATTAAAAATGGTAAAATTAATTATCCAAATTTTTTATCAAATGATGTTAAATCTTTACTAAAATTAATCTTAGTCGTTAATCCAAATAATAGAATTTCTTTAAATAATATTTTAAAAAATAAATGGTTCAATAAAAATTTACAAAATGAAAAGAATAATAATAATAATTTTAATAATTTTAATTCTTTTATGCCATTTAGATTACCTTTATTAGAAAAAAATATTGAATATAAAGTATTAAAAAAAATGCTAGATTTAAATTTAATTAATGACATGGAAAAAACAAAAATTAATTTAATTAATATTATTAATGAACCTTTATATAAAGATTTATCAAAGAAACATTGGAACTTATTGAAAAAATTTAATGAAAATGAAAATGAAAATGAAAATGATAATATTTTCCCAACAACGGCTTATCATCCTTTACTTTCACAATATTATTTAACAAGTGAATTACTAAAAAGAAAAGAATTTGAAGAAAAAAATAATAATAATAATAATAATTTAGCAATTTTAAATTCATCAAAAACAATAGTTAATGACGATGAATTATCATCTTTAAACAGTCTTGAATTGAAACATTGTGAATTACAAAGGAAAAGGCAACAAATATATTCAAATATAACAAAAAATCATCCATTACATGGTTTAATTCCACCATATTTAAGAAAAAATTCTGAACCATATACTTCAATAACAAAAAAATATCATTATAATCCATCACACAATAACAATAACGTTAATAATAAAGATATTTTATCAAATGTTTCAGCATTTGAAAAAAATAAAATTACTAAATTATTTGAAAAATTTACTTTAAAACAAAATGATGAAAATGGAAATAATAATAAAAAAAATGTCATTACTAATAATAATAATAATAATAACATTTCAAATTTGACAAATAATTATCTAAGATCAAAATCTGTTGGTAATGAACGTAATCCAGAATTTTTAAAATTTTTGAAAAATGAAAATGATAAAATTATTAATGATTCAATTAATGCATTACCAAATACAATGTTATCAATTCAATATTCACCAACAAATTCGTATTATTTTAAAAATGTTTTCTCTGTTCAAACTACATCATCAAACCATATTTCAATTGTTAGATATGAAATAATTAAAATTTTGGAAAAATTTAACATTTTTTTCAATGAAATTAAAGGTGGTTTCCATTGTAAAATTAATAGCGATAGTAATAATGAAAAATCTTTGACTTTTGAAATTTTTTTAATTAAAATTAAATTTATTCATCTCGTTGGTATTTATTTTAAAAAAATCAATGGTGATACTTGGTTTTATAAAGAAATTGCAACAAAATTAATTGAAGAATTAAAATTATGAAAAATTACAAAAAAAAACATCAAAAAAAAAAAACAAAAAAACAAAAAACAAAAAAACAAAAAACCAAAAAACCAAAAAACAAAAAAACAAAAAAACCTTAACTTGAATATAATCACACACACACATATATAACATTCATTAATTTCGATGTTTATTAATCAATGCTTCTAGATTTTTATTTGCATCAATTAATCCTTTAATATCATCTACAACTGCACTTAACAACAAATATTTCGGTACTCTTTTACCTTTACCATCAATTGAATTTTTCAATAAATCAATTAAATTATCAAAACTTTTCTTTGTATTATTTCTTCTTAATTTTTCAATTTTTACATGTTTCCATCTTTTAATTTCATTCAAATCATTAATTTCTTCAGGTAATTCAGAATCCGAAATATAAATATCAGGTAATTCATATAAATTTGGTTTATAAATTAATTCATTATCTAATTCATTTTCATTCTCATTCTTATCTATTTTTAACTTTTTTGGTATTAAATCATCTAAAAATTTTTCAATTGCATGCGTTTCCAATGAACTTAATAATTGATCTGATGTTGTTATTTCCGTTGTATTATTAAGTAAAGAAAATTCTTGTTTCGATAATAACTTATTATCACTAGTTTTATTATTATTTGTTAATGGTGATGACGATGAAGTCGAACTAGATGATAATAATAAAACATGATTATCTTTTGGAGATTCAAAATTCAATAAATTATTTTCATGAGTTTGAGTGTGATATATAAGATTATGATTATTATCTTGATGATTTATGGGACTTAAAAAATTAAATTGTTTATCTGTTTCATTAAAATTTGTAAACATTTGATAAGCTGTTTCAAAATCCATTTCTGTATCTAAATCTAAGAAATCGTTAATTCCAAGATTCATTTTATCCGATTGGTTATGAGAAGGTAATTCGGTATGCTTCTGTTCATAAGAAAATTCATTTCTAAATGTATTATCCGGTATTTTTATATTTTTTTCACTATTATTGCTAATAGCACCGTTGTTATAAATATTATCCATCGATGCTGAGTATACTGAGTCAAGCAAGTTGAAGGGGAAAGAAAGATTTAACAACGCACACACAAATTTTTTTTATTATTTCTTTAGTTTCCAGCTATATATTATTCTAATTATTATTTTTATAACTATTTTCAACAACAATGACCAAAAATTCCTCTATTTACCAATTGTTATACATCATGTGGATCCTTGCCAGAATATTACGTAGTGACTTTGCCAGTTGTTGATATCGCCATCAATTTTTTTTTGGTTTTTTTTTCACATGCGAATTTCAATGGGTTTTTTGTCATGTGAAAATTACACGGCACAAAGATTAACACCGAATGCATAAAAAAAAATTACTATGAAAATGAATGGAAAAGTGGTAAGAAACAATAAAACAACAATATTGTTCAATTATGAATTATAGATTACAAAGTTTGAAAATTAATTAGAAAAAATCCAACAGTCCATATTTTTAAGTGATTTGAGTATGTATTGGCTTTTCTTGCTCAATTTTGCGCTGTTGGAAAACTTGAAATTAATTTGAAACAAGTCTAAAAACGACAGAAATTATAAAACATATTTGAAAAAAATATTTTATTCAGTATTTCCTAAACTACTATTATATACCTTATGCTTAGTAAAAAAAAAAAAAAAATGGTATGAAATTAAATGATATATAATATAATATAATATAATATAATATAATGTAATATAATATAATATAACATAACATGTTTTTAAACAAAAAAATTAACAAATAATAATAATTTTTGTGAAAATCCTTATAACTATGGATTTTTTAGAAAATGCATTAGAAAATTTGAACAAACAAAATTTTGAATTCGTTGTCTTTCTAAGTAAATTTGAAGATAAAATATTTGATAAAAATAAAAAACAGTTTGTCTCATTTTCTAAAGGTTATATTACCCAAGACATTGAAAATAATTTTCCTATTAAATTGTCAAGTTTAGTTCAAAATGATAATATACAACGATACTACAAAGATTTAACAAAGCCAAAATATAAAACAATAAAAATACCATTAAATGATAAAGTATTATTAAAACATTATGTATGCAATTCTCTAAAATATCTAAAACAATTACCATGTAAAACAATTGCTAAACTATGGATTAAAGTAATAGAACCTGGTAAAAAAAGTAAATATCCATATATTAAAGGTGATGCAATGAAACCAAGTTGGTGGCCACAAAATGTTGAACATAGAGAACCAGATCATTTACAAAAACCAGAAAGAATAAATCTTATGTGTGCTATAATTATGGATGTTTTACCGAAAATTAATAATATGGAATTTATATTAGATTTAGAAAAATTAACATTAGCATTATCATTATTTAAAGATGATTCTGTGAAAAAAGATCTAGTTAAAAACATATTTAAAATATCAAAAGCTTTTTTAGAAAAAAAGAAAAATTTTATTCATTTAACAAATATAAATAAACTTCCAAAAAATCATAAAATGAAATTTAATAAAAGTACGATCGGACCAGAAAATAAAATATCATTGAATATAGATAAATTTGGAAAAGATGAAATTTTAAATGATTCTTTTCACTTTCCAAATCAATTATTTTATAATCATACACAATTAGATTGCTTTTCGGATTGTAATGAAAATTCAATAATTTCAAACGATCTTGAGAGTTTGGCTGTTCCAACTACTACATTATTAAATTTATTATTAAATGATAGTTCTGAAATTGATAACACTGTTGAAGCATTTAAAACTAGTAAAAACCAAAATGATAAAAGTGTGAGTTCAGATTCTACCATTTCAAATTTAGATTTCCCATCATTCACAGAGCAATAAAAATGACAATTCCAAAAAAAAAAAAAAACTGATATAATGCTATTTTAAAACTTTTCAATATTTTTATAAAAAATTTATAAATTTTTTTAAAGAAAAAAATCAAAAAAAAAATCAAATATTCTTTTTCCCATTTTTAATCTTCTGTTGTAAAAATTTTCTATTTAGATAAAAATTCTAATAGCACTGAATTAAAAAACATAGGGTTATCGATGAATAAATTGTGACCAGAATTTGGCACAATAGAATATTTAATGTTACTATTTTCACATTTTGATTTTTTCAAGGATTGAATCATCTTGTATCCTGAATCTTTATCCATCCAATCATTACTACCATACATTAATAAGAAATCCTTATTACTTAAACAATCGATTGTATCCATAATTGGATCTTTTGCTAGTAAATTTCTTGAAAACAAATTAGTAAATATTTCCATCGAAATAAGATCTATAGCACCTTCACCATAAAATAATTCGAACATATATTCTTTAAATAAAACGGATGGAACAAATCTATAAGTTGTTAATATATAATTCCAACATAATTTTGCACCTAATGGCCCACTCCATCTTAAAAGATTCAATTGATTTTCAAAAAGATATTTTGGTATTATTTTTTTCCTTGAATAAAATTCACTTTTACTATCATTAAAATTTATATCGTAAAATTTTCCCGTTTCGAAATTGTTATTAACAGAAAACATGTTTCTTTCCATTCCTATTGGAGAAACTAAAGATAATTTTTCTACAGAATTTGGATATTTTTTTGCATAAAAATATGATATATAACCACCCATAGAGTGGCCCACTATGTTTAATTTTGAAATATTATTATCTTTTCTCCATTCTTCTATTTTATCAATGTAGTAATCTTGATATGCTTTTATTATTTCTTTATCTTGAGAATAGTTTGGTTTATTTTTACTAGATAATTGAAATTTATCATTTTCAAAAAAATCGAATGATAATGTTGGTTTCTTTGATTTTGGAATATTAAGTTTTGGACTAGATGATAAAGCATTTGCGGGTAAATCTATTGCATATAAATCCTTGACATTTGCTGACAGACCTTCAAAATTTCTGAAGAATGACATTGAAGATGAAGCATAGCCATGCACTAATAAAGTCGGTACCGTTACTGTAGTAGCTGAAGGATTATGAAAGTGCCATTGATTAATTCCATGTTCTGTGATATTATTAACCTTTTCCCCCCTTATTGTTACATTATCCATCAATTTATTCTGATAATACGTTAATTGATTTTTTGTATATTTACAGCCTTGTAAGTGGGAAAACCATAGTTTAATAACTGATCTGTTCAAATCACTATTGTTCTGAGCTTCCTCAGCTGTTAAGGCCTTTCTTAACATTCTCACTTGAATGCTAGCTTGTTTATCCAAATTCTTGCTGGAAATATGAATCGCCCTAATTAAACTTGGTTTCCGTATCATTTTTATATCTATTATTGAAGTCAGTATAACGTAGTATAACAATATTAAGTTGGTGTTGTCGATAAGAATTGAGTAATTGAACCACGTTTTTATTGCCGCTTTTTTTTCCTATATAAAATCCACATCATCAATAAACCAAGAAAATTTGATGAACCAGTTTTTCAAAATATCATTTATATTCCAAGAACAAATGCGATGCCTGTTGTTAAAGTTGTCGATGTTGACACTTTGTTAATTGTCTTTCTTGGTTGTTGTTGAGAATTTGTGTGTTGAGCGCAGTGCCATCCACAAGAATCAAAGCCTCGTGCTCAACAACGTAAAAAAGTGCCAGAGTTGCCAAAACTGTTCACAAAACTCACATTCGACCAACATGCCATGCTTGGAAAGATTGTCTTGGTGACAGTTATCATTCAGGTTGTATTGCTGTTGCTATCTGCAAGGTACAAAGGGCAGTGGCCCTTCTCTCTGTATTACAACTATGTATTTGTCCCGATGCTGAAGGACAATGATCGCTATAGATGGAAATTTAGCATCATACCAGCGTTTTACTTATTTCTGTACATTTACGTTTTGTACATATATGAATCAAGGTTAGCCCCAGTACTTTCTGAATATTTGTTTGTTGTAGAGAATGTACTGATTATTCCAGGGTTATTCATAACAATTTTAGTAACGGGTGCCCTAACCGTATTTGTTAAGCCTGAAACAGTATTTAGACATGATGAAGCCTCTTTGAAGCAATACGATTATGACAATTTGATATATTTCAAGAGCACTCAATGTAAAACATGTCGAGTAGAGAAACCTGCTAGATCCAAACATTGCAAAATTTGTAAGGGTTGTGTCTTAGTGCAAGACCATCATTGTATTTGGGCAAATAATTGTATAGGAAAAGGCAATTATATCTATTTTTATTCTTTTCTGTGTTTGAATACGTTTGCATTAACTTATGCATTTATAAGAATGATGTTTATTACCTTAACTGTCAAGACAAAACTACCAAAAGACAGTTTAGCTTTTTGTATACTGTGTGGTTCATTTTCCATCATATGTGGTATATTCACTTATATGCAATTTTTATTAGTCAAAGAAGGAATGACTACTAACGAACAGGATAAATGGTATAACATTCATGAATTTATGAGAGATGGTAAGTTGGTTAAATCAAACAATCCTAGGGGTTGGTTCTTGGCAGATCCAGATGATACATCATTAACCCCAAGTAAATTCTACAGTACAAACGCTTATGATCATACAATTTATAATTTAAGGGACTATATTATAATTACCGATGCAAGTAATTTAGATAATATATATGATAAAGGATCTTTTCTGGGAAATTTGAAAGACTTATGTACCTAACTCAGTTATCTTCTATGTAAATATATAAGCATTTGGGCATAAATATTCATCATGTTAATTTTTTGAAGTTTGAATCATACCAATCAGGTATGTCGAAAGATGAATCTTCGTATTGACCCTTCGTAATAGTGTATTCGTTCGTTAATTTACGAAAAGATAATATATCTGAATCTGAAGGAAGAAAGTCGGTATCCAAATAAATATTCAGAGTTGGCAAAAACTTCGTCAAAATTTTTGACACTAAACCTACCTTAGGATGAAAGTTGCCGCTTATTATAACGCATTGTTTCAATTCTTTGTGCAAATCGTACGGTACAGCACTTAATGATTTCTTAATTAAAGACGCCAATGAAAGTTCCTTGTCTTCATATCCTTTATTGTCTTCATCTTCGCTCATAAAGAATGAAGATAACTCGACGTTTAAATCCTTGTCATCTATAGATACACTATGTATAGGCAGTTTAAACTGTCGCTGGCTAACTTCAACACAATCATTCAGTATTCTTGAGTTTACAAATGGTACCACTATTGAACAATCAGACAAAACTTCAACAAACAGGGCAGTAGACACATTTTTTCTGAGACAATAAATAATTGGACTCAAAACAAACGTTAATGCATTACATTGCAACTTCCCAAGAAAGACATCACAATACAGTCTTTTTTTTACTATGGAACACAAAACTTCTTCAATAAATAAGATATCTATGTTTTGGGGTATAGTATCAAATTTACTTTCAAAAATATTCGTAATTGTATGAGACAGCTGATCAATTTCAGCAGGCCCCGACAAATCCTTTACGTCTAAAGTGCACCATGAATTCAAACCATCGTTGCCCACTGATCTACAACAAAACAAATCGCCATCCACACGCACCACAATTGTGATTGGCATATCTTTCCTCCATTTTTTTATTTTTGTTATTTGTTGTTGTTTTCATCCACTGTTGCTGATAATTCACGCCTTCATTTTTTACCATCAAGGAAAACAATCCTCTCAAAGCCAAAATAAGAAAATTCAGTATATTAAGTTTACTTTAGTATTATCTACAGAGCTGAAACAAATCTTAAAAAAACATTACGAGCATACAAAACAAACATATATATATAGTATCGTTATAATAAAAATATTATTAAGAAATGGGTGCAATAATTTCTTTACCTGTCACGATGGCAAGCACTTTTATGGCTTCCTGTCTAGGAGGGTGTTTTTCCAATTTGATATCAAAAACCGTGTCTTCAGTAGGTTCCTTCTCCCTAGGAACTAGATTAATATATGCAGCATGGTTATTGTTGAACTCTTTGGTATCATGGATATCGATGTCTGCCAACAAATCAATTCTATGGCCGGGGAAAACATGTGCAAACACAGGTGAATGTGGGTTTTTTACAGTTCATAGATTGAACTTTGCTTTAGGTATGATGCATTTAATATTATGTTTCTCTTTACTAGGGGTGAAATCAACAAAAAATAAGAGATCAACCTTGCAAAATTCCTGGTGGGCACCAAAATTTATAGTTTATATAATATTTGTGATTATCTCATTTTGGATTCCAAATAACTTTTATGTGTTTTTTTCCAAATGGGTTTCAGTACCCAGTGGTGCTGTTTTCATATTGGTTGGACTCATTCTTTTGGTTGATTTCGCACATGAATGGGCTGAAACATGTATACAACACGTAGAAGAAGAAGACGAAAACTCTGCATTTTGGAAAAATTTTTTAGTAATCGGAACTTCTGCAATGTATACTGCCTCGGTTGCTATGACTATTGCAATGTACGTTTTGTTTTGTAAACAGCAATGTAACATGAATCAAACAGCAGTAACAGTTAATTTAATCATGTCTGCTATAACATTAATCCTTTCAATTCATCCAAAGATTCAAGAAGCTAATTCAAGATCTGGTTTAGCTCAAGCTAGTATGGTTTCAGTATACTGTACTTATTTAACGATGAGTGCAATGGCATCCGAACCAGATGATAAAATGTGTAATCCATTGGTAAGATCAAATGGTACCCGTAACGCAAGTGTAGTTTTAGGGTCCATTTTTACTTTCATTGCTATTGTATACACAACCACAAGAGCAGCTGCAAACAGTGCATTTCAAGGTAATAACAATAATGGTGAAATATATCTTTCTGATGATATTGAATATGAAGGATTAGGAAATCAATCAAGAAATCAGTTAAGATATGAAGCAATTAAACAAGCTGTTGAAGAGGGTTCTTTACCAGAAAGCGCCTTATATGATACTGAATGGTTACCACGTTCATCACGTAACAATAACAACAACATTAAAAACGATGATGAATATTCTGGAACACAGTACAACTATTCTTTGTTTCATATAATTTTTTTTATTGCTACCCAATGGATTGCTATTTTGTTAACCATTAATGTTGGTAAAGATGATGTCGGTGATTTCATACCAGTTGGAAGGACATATTTTTATTCTTGGGTCAAGATTGTGAGTGCATGGATATGTTATGCATTATACAACTGGTCACTGATTGCTCCAGTTTTTATTGAGGGTTTTGGTTCTGAGGATTATTGAACTTCATATGATTTCAACTGTTGTTTCAAATCATTGGGTATTTAAATACATTCAAGATATTGATATATACAATAAAAAAAAAATTTATAAATTAAAAAGTATAACGGATGACTTTTTGTTAGTTTTTTTTTTTAATACTGGATAAGCCAGGCATATGCAGATTGCACTTTTACGCACTTTTCTCGAAACGTCGCTTTGTGTTCACAAAATGACGATGACAGTAAATGATAAGCCAAACAGTTAAAAAAAAAAGTTTTATTCAAGAGCCTGATCTTTTAATTAGGATGGACAATAAGGTTGCTATTGGAAACATTTAATAACTGATCCTTTAACAAAAATACATGCCTTTAAACACCCAAAACGTATTGGATTTAATATCTGATATTGATAAATATGCGAGACATGTACTACCAGATGTCTTGAAAGAAGAAAAAATAAAGAGTATTTCTATTCCTAGACTTTCATTTACGGCTTTTAGACTGCATTATTTTTCTGCAATGCAAATATCATTGAATTCTAAAGTTATTTTATTAGGTGGCATCCCTGACCAATGGTATATAGACAAAGAAAGAGAATATACCGATATTATACTCAAGAGAAAAAAAAAAAGACGCAACGAAATGATTAAAAAATTGCTGATCCCTGAATATATGGCCATATATGGCAAAATTCCAAACTCTGAATTAATTTTATTAGAAAAACCGACAATGAGTAAAATGTGCAAGATAAAATGTTCATATGTATCTTCTGAGAAAATAAAAAATGATAGATATATAACAGAAAATGATATTAAACATTCAACAATTTCTGAAAACAAAAATATTTTTGAAATTAATGGGGCGGAGAATTTTGGTTTAAAAGAAATGACTAAATTTTATTCAAATGATAGTATTAATGATATTTATTTTTCAAATACTCTAACCCCTGCAAAAGCTTTTCGAAATAATATTGAAAATAAAAATAAGGATGGTTTAAATTCAACGTATTATAAATTACAACAACCCATTGGTCAAAAAAAATCTGTTAAAGATCAGAATATAAATAGAAATTTGAATTTTGGTTTTTCAAATATTTTAAAAACAAAACATGAAGAAGGAATGACAGATAGTGTTTCGACTTTTTTTGATATCAAAGCATATAAACGTATCCATGCCAATAAGGATGAACAATTTCAACTCAATAATGGTAATGTTTCAAGTAATATTTGTAGGATTACCACATTGGCATCAGACGCTTGTATTAAAATAATTGAACCAAAACCAGAAGCTTTGACCGCATCTTTAATTAAATCGTTAGAAACCCCAATAGATCATTTTTTCAAGCGATATATTTCAGAGTTAAGGCTGCATAAAAAAAGCAATCTGAAACTGAATAATAACAACCCTCCTAATATCAATAAAGAATCTCAAATTGTCAACATTTTTTTAAAAGATTTTAAAAACGGCGATATCATTATGGCTGAAAAAATGCTCATAACTGTCAAAACCTCAAAAAATAATATATGTCCCATAAAAGGTTTTTCCGAGTCTGTTTATATGGACACGAACACCAAAATGAATTGGAAAGAATTTATTGTGGTTGCTAGAGCTACCACCTTGGATACGCAGCCCGTTGTATTGGAATTTTATCACTTGAAGGAACTTAGCTTCAAGAAAAATAGTCTGTATGATCTTGAAAATCTTTGCGGTCATAAATGTTTGGACTCACTCTATCTTAATAGTAGTTGTGTCGTGACAATCTATAACAATTTGGACAGAACCATATCAATTCAAATTCCAGGATATTGGAATGATAGTATTATACGTGGACGAAGAAATTTGATAATATCTCCTCTGCAAATTTATATCTTTCGTTGCCAAAGTTTTAACACATCTTATAAGTGGTTTAATCTTTTGAGAAATGCTGTTAGCTGCAAAGCTACTTTTAATAAAATATTCGTTCAGATTCCAAAATGTGATATTTTGCTTGGAATACCTATAAATGCCGCAATTTTGAAATATATAGATTATTTAAGTGAAAAAGAATTTTATCATCTTCAATTATTAGTTTTAAAAAATGAATATAGGATTTTAGAAATTCCTTTTATAAGATATTTGACGGCCTTTATTTTTGATCAACTAAGACCTGTAAAATACCTGAACAGTATTTTACAAAAAAGAACAAATAATTGTTTATCAGGTTTTAATATGAAGTCTTTTGATAGAGTAATTTGGTGTAAATTGCACAAAAATCAAACAATTAATGAGTATTTCTGTTTGCATGAAAATAATGATTTTGAATATAATCAAATTGTCAATTATCCACGAAGAGTTGAAATGAATAAATTTAGCTTAGAAGAACCACTTCCAGTGGAAGGATTTTTAATTATTTTAACTGACAAATACGGCCAAGAAGCTAAATTTTTGAACAAAAAGTTTTTTCAAATTTCCTATTTTTTTACGACACAGAATTTTTTGTGTTATAATGATTATAATGATGCTTTCCCCATTTTACCCAAGGAAGTTAGTGTCGATGCATTTGGAAATCCTTCAGAAAATATGCTTTTCAATAATTTAGAAATTTGGACTCCATATATTTATGAAGAATGTTCTTATTCTCTCGACTTTCATAACCACCTCGAGATTTTAAATGCTTGTCATAATGTGGATGATTTCATGAACACAGATTTACATGCTCTAAAGTGCTTCTTAAGAAGAGTGTTACAAATATTAAAAGCAAAAAGAATAATAGATATTTCAGAAATAAAAGAAGTATACTTATTCCCTAAAAATTTATATGATGATATTGCTAACATGGCCATAAAATATAAAGATATTTACAAAACATTATGGAATGAGAATATTAACTTGGAACAATTGACAGCCTCCATAATTTGTATAAAGACTGGCGACAATTTACTGTTTAAGCTAATGGCTAAAAATCCCAAAATTGCAAAACAATGGGTTATTGCTTTGAACAAGCAGATGATATACTGGAAATGGAGACAGAAAATTGATGATGAAATTGTGTTGAATGTTGAAAAATTAAAATACGAAAATTTTAATATCCAAAAAAATACTTTTTTAAATTTGAGCGATTCCATGCCCAAATTTAAAACCAACAAATATATAATAAACGATTCTTTTTTCTATGCTGACTCGATAGCCCTTTTAAGACCGATTTTAAATAAAGGCATCCTATACCAAAAATCAAAAACGCATTGTTGCTGGGTGAAGCATTATGCATTTTTAGTTCCTGGATTTCTTATTTTGTTCAGCTATTTTGATAGGTCCTATTCAGGGTTTCCAAAGAAAACAATTGGTTACGCTCAACAAAAAGTATTTTCAATCAGAGAATGTTACATATATTCAGGTCTACTGAGTTTCCTGGATTTGGACATCTCTAATAGAACATTTGACGTCTGCAATCCATGTGAACATGGACTTCCAAAAGTGTTTGAAAATGGAAACAAATCAAAAGATGACGAATCTGTACGATGCTTTACACTATGCTTTGGAAAAAAGACCACCAGTTTAAATTATTTGCGAAATCATAATTTTACAAGAGATAAGTCTTTGGATTTACTGGAAAAAACTCACAAAAGATGTGATTTTATGAGAAAGAGAAGTAAGTATATAGTATTTTTGGCATTTTCTAGAGAGGAGAGAGATAGGTGGTTGTTATCGCTTTTGAATGAGATCGAAAGGTTTAATGATCCTATTTAAAATACAAAGCTTGTTTTCAATATTATATATTTTTATCATAAATAGTTGTATAAAGAGCGACTTTCATGTGATACTGTATCACCATTTCCTTTAAGCTCTTCTATAGTTTGATCAATATCTTTCATAATTGGACCCCAGTTTTCAGTGCTTTGGTGTGTGTGTTGATGAAATGTGTCAGAGGCCTTCTGCAGATTTCCACTGCTAATAATATTTTGTCTATCGGCATCGTCTATCATTAAAGAACGTATTTTTTCACTTACGTTATCACTCATTGTGTTCGGATTATATGAATCATCAATTGGTGTCGTTATGTGTAATGTAGTCATAGACTTTGCATCTGATAAGTAAGGATCATCATCATCATCATCATCATCATCATCATCATCATCATCATCATCATCATCATCATCATAATTCGTTTCTGATGCTGCAGGGGTTGATAAATTTGACACTCCTTGCCCATTATTAAAAATACTACTTTGCCTATTAGTAGAACTTACATTATAGGTATCAAAAATATCAGTGTCATTGTCCTCGTAATTCAAATCAAAGCTATAGCACAATGTTTCTAAAAGAACAGCCCATGTATTAACCTCAACTAGCTCATTTATTTTGTCGCTATAGTCAATATTCAAGTATCCCACTTTTACCTTTAATTCATTAGGCCTACTTCTTCCAGCGCATTTGAATACTTTATAGTCTTCAAACAAACATGACAAATTTTCTTCCATGTTTGCATTAGACACTATTACTACACCAATATTCTGTGTTACTTCGTTTGGAAACAATTTTCGTTTTAGAAAAAAGGGATTAAATTCTACTTGGCCCTTTTTGTTTGCCAAATATTTGATCGAATCAACATTTTCAATAATTTCGTGTACCATACCACTAGCAATGATGTATTTATATTCGTTTACAAAACAAATATGCAACTTCGGGAATTTTAAAGACAGAGCGATCAAAGTATTATAAATTATATTATAATCGTCGTCGGTCTTGAACCTTTTAAAATTTATTTGAATGATGACAACAAGGTCATCTGGTCTTTCTTTTTTTAAAGAAAGAATTGAGCTCACGGTGGTCATCATTGTAGAAATTGTGTCTGTTGTGTTATTCCCTGTACTTTCTTCTGGAACCGTAAAACCTCGTCTAATAATTATACTGTCCCTATTGTTGGACATACTGGTTATTTCTATCATCTTGTTTGGATTTAAAAGACCAGTAAATGTTTCAGTACCTCGGGGATTGTCTGACATATTTTTTACCACTGGAGGCAATGGCAAGGTGGAAGTAAAATTAAATTCATCAAATACGAGTTCGATGTCAAGTAATCCTGAAATCCATTTTTGAATAATTTTACTGGCATCTGTATTAAGGGTTTCAGTCAAAAATATTGTTGAAGTACTCTTATCTTTTTTTCCAAATGAAAATATACATTTTAATGTAGAAGAGTCAACAGTGTCGACGTCTACCTCTTTAATAAAAGATATTAGATCAAACTTTTCAAATTTTGGTGAAAGTTTTGTACTATCATCATCTTTGCTTGCGTTATTTTCAGCTTCATGGCAAATTAAGAATGCGTTTTCAAACAAGAAGCACCAACATTTTTCATATTTATTTCCGTCATTTGACACCATCAATTTATCAACTAACCTAAGTAAACCAAAATCAAAATCGATATTTGTTGCATTCAATTTGTTTTGTGACCCACTAATTAAAATTTCAAGAAATATTGATCTTAATAAAGAAACTGGGAGAGATTTATCTGGGGTAAATAAGTTGGATGTTGAAAGTAAGTGCTTCTTGTTTTTATGGTCTTTTATAGAATTTGAAGATATGCGCCTAGAAAAAGAAGGTCTATATATAATAGAAGAACTAATTCTTTGTTTTTGAAATGAATGCATTGAGTTTTTATTTGTCATGTCTCTACGTTTTGGCCTTGTAAATGGAGCATCTTGTAAAGGAAATGCAAAAACATCAGTGCTAGAAGTTGGTGTTAGTTTAAATAAGGATTGGCTTTGAATTTGCTCTTTTGATGATGAAGTAAAAGGCGTGTTTTGTCTAAAAGCTGAAATCTGGTTAGGAGATAAACTTGGTACAGTGGTTTGGATTGATTGATTTAATAAGGCATTGGAGATAAGTCTATCTTTTAATTCATCATTTTTTGGAATACATTTGACTTCCCTTTGGTGTTTTTTTAAACATTCGTTACAGTCTGGAAACATGGATTGCAAATCTGAAGAGTTCGATTCACTGCCAAAAGAAATACTTAGGCACTCTTGATGCGCCAAATGCCCACAGTCTAACTCAATTATTCTTTCTCCATTACTTCTGTTAAAAATTGGCTCTTCACAGAGAGTACAAGAACCATTCAAAAATGATTTTTTTGCTAAAGTCAATGGTTTTGGATAACCAAATGGTGTTACATTTGGTGTCAAAATTTTACTCTTCGAATTATTTGAATGTTCAGAAGTATTGGATGATGAGGAGATGGTCCTGTTATTTTGAGAATACAGAGCCGATGACGGTCTAGGTAAAGAAGACGTTCTAGAAGGATGATGCTCATAGAAACTTTGTGAAGGAGTTTCAAACCCCGTAGTATCTGGCAAAAATGAAGAAGATGTTTTAAGCATTGATGATTGAGAAAACTGAGTGGATGGTGAAATATACTTTTTTTTTTTGTGACTCCCTTTTTGAAATTTTGCCAGTTTATCAATCCACTTTTTTCCATGCATTAAAGGCGATGGAGTTAGCTTTGACTGTGGATTAGATAAATTATCATTTATTTTATTTTTTGGAGTGATTAATTCCGATTCACCAATGTTTGGCAGCTGATAAAAAGTACTTTCTGTTGGTGTCTGTGTCATTTATATAAAATTTTATTCGGTTTTACAAGATTAATTATATTCTTTATAAATTTTTTTGCTAAATTAATAATTTTAAGAGTAAGTGCTTTTAAAGTATACATTTAATTTTCATCAATTAAAGCTCCTTCATTACCAAACAATGTTTTTTTGGGGTTCGAGAAAAAAAAGTGATGTATATTTTTACACGAGGATAAATTATTAAAAGTAAGACGGGGAAAAAATATATTTGACAAGAACGTTAAATCACACTATTTGTAAAACCCAAAAAGAAAAAGAGAATCAAAATTTATTTGACTAGATATTCTCCAAAGTTTGCAGATCTTTTATAATCTACTTTTTAACACATTTTTTAAGCTATTATCAAGCAGTGGTTGGACACGGCCCTTCTATAAAAAGATATGTTGCAAGAATCCTTTGATTTTATTCTTTTTCTTTTTTTTCCTTTCTTGTTCAAAATTGATAAATTTAAACGGATATATACGATATAACCTATGAATTATGAGATTTAACAGTAATTTTTCAATCATAAAATAATGAGTGTTTTAAATAATGTTTTCTGTTCTTAAAAAGTGCCTTTTATTGTCTAAGGCTTTCTGGTGAATTTGTTTAAAATGTAATGTGATTAACCAAAAAGTCCAAAACTCAACATTGGGCAATTTAATTTTTTGGAATTTCCCACATAGTAAAAAGCCAAAAAATACGAAGAAAAAATCACAAAAGCAACCGGAAAGTAAAAAAAAAGTATATTAAAATTAACTATGATTTATATCACATCTGTAAAAAGTAAACCATCTACCATTGAATTTGCTTAAGGTTTTAGGACATTCCAAGAATTTTTTCCTCTTGTTCTTAATTTTTGGTTGTTGTTTTTTTTTTTCTTAACGTTGCAAGTGATGAACCGCTTTCACAAATTTTCGAAGCTTGAAAAAATTTACTGAAAAATTGCGATGAGCTTCAAATTTTCAAAAATGTACAAAAGAAAGGTTTATTTAGAACAACAATTATTTAAAAAAAAAAAGAATAAGAACCACTAAATCAAACAAACAAAAATGGAGTTAGCTGTTTCTCACGAAGATTCTCAAATTTTATTAAAAGATAGAAACGTTTTACAAGAAACTGTTGTCGACAAGTATAGAACTGCAGGTCAAATTTCTCAAACAGCTTTAAAATATGTTATTGGTTTGATCAATGATACCTACCATTATAAAACTATTGAACGTACATTAACCATTTCTGAATTATGTTTGTTGACGGATTCTTTTATTGTTACCCGTCTAGAACAATACTACAAGAATAAAGTCAACGAAAGAGGTATTGCTATTCCTACTTCTATTGATGTCGAACAAGTTTCTAGTGGTTGGAGTCCAGAAGTTGATGATACAAATAACTTAAAAACCTGGAACAAAGATGCAACTGCTGATGGAAATCAATTTAATTCTTCAATTACCGGTATCTTAAAAGCTGGTGACGTTGTTAAAATTACTCTTGGTGTTCACATCGACGGTTACACATCTGAAGTTTCTCACACCATGGTCATTTACCCAGTTGCTACTAATGAATCTGGTGCACTAGTGCCAGCTGGTCCATTATTAGGTGGTAAAGCAGATGCTATTGCGGCCACTCATATTGCAATGGAAACTGTCACTGCTTTATTGAGTTGTGCTTTGACTCCAGAAAAGTTACCTGCTTCATTAGGTACATCTGTTAATGGTCAATTAATTAGGTTAGTTGTTGACACCATTGCTCGTTCTTACAATTGTGCCATTGTTCCTGGTTCTCGTGTTCGTAGAATTAGAAGATTTTTAGCTGGTCAAAATGAAGGTATCGTTGCTGAAAGAGAATACAAAGGTGTTATTTGGACTGAATCTCATCAAGAAGCTCAATTATTAAGCAACACAGAAGTCAAAGATTTAACTGTTGTAAAAGGTTCAACTGTTCCTGTTTTATCAGCTGTTCCAACGGATGATTTTACCGTTAAAGCTGGTGAAGTTTATTTGATCGATCTGAAAGTTGCTCCATTAGAACAATGTTCTAAAAAAGGTTTAATTACAGTAGAAAATGTTGATTCTTTCACTGGTAAATCACATAGAAAGAATGAATTGATTGCAAGATCAGGTATTTTTGTTAGAGATTTTGCTCAAACTCATATTTTAAAATTAAAGACTTCAAGACATTTATTAACTAAAATTGATAAAAATGGTGTTTATCCATTTAAATTATCACATTTAGCTGAAAACTTCCCAATTTCTGATACTGAAAACTTTGATGAAGAATTATCTACTTTACAAAAAGAATTAAAATCATTTAGACTTGGTATGAGTGAAATTTCCAATAATTATTTATGTGTTGAAACTCCAATACAGGTTGCTAAATGGATTCCATGGGATCATATTATAAAATCAACAAATCAAAATGGTAATTTAAGTTTTGATGCTACTGCAACTTTAGCTCTACCAGGTCATGAAATTCCATTACCAAAACTTGGTGTTTCTTCTATAAAGTTAAAATCTTTAATGAAATCAAGCAAAGAAACTATTGATTTACCAGTTATTAGAGAATGTACTACCGTTGTATTATGTGATAATGATGTTAGTTCAGGTGATAGACCAGAATTATTGAAATTAACTGGTGGTTCGAAGACTGCTCAACCAAGTTGGATCCATTCAAAACATGAATTAGATAATCAAGATTCTGTTGTTCAAGGTATATTTCAATTAGCTACTCTTGTTAAGGACAAAAGATTTGGTTTATCTATTAGAGAAACTCAGCCAATGAAGAAAAATGTTTAATCTATTGGTAATTAAGATACTATTAGTATGCAAGAAACAAAAAAAAAACTATATGTAAATTAGTATATATGTATATCTAAAATAAAAGACGGGTGCAATTCTTTC
Source organism: Jamesozyma hellenica (assembly GCA_030571615.1). NCBI lineage: Eukaryota > Fungi > Ascomycota > Saccharomycetes > Saccharomycetales > Saccharomycetaceae > Jamesozyma > Jamesozyma hellenica. The sequence continues at coordinate 5,260 of JAJLYD010000208.1, read as the reverse complement.
TAAGCTTAAAATATATAAAATAATACATAGCGCATCTCATAGATTCATGAACAAGTAGATTGATGAAATAAATATATATATATATATATATGTGTGTGTGTGTGTGTGTGTGTGTGTGTGTGTGCGTGTGCGTGTGTATGTTTATATGTTTCTTTCTTTATACACTTATACAACTTCTTCATCATCATCGAATTCATCATTGCCAACAGATAATACATTACCTGAAACTTTGAAGTTTTCAGGTTCATCAATTAATGGAACAAATTGAACAAATATATATGCAATTCCAGAAATTATTAATAGTAATGGGAAAATAATTTTACCATTATGAGATAATAATATAGCTAATAATATATTTAATATACCTCTACCTAGAAAATTATAATAAAATGAAGCGTATTTATATAAATATGGTTGCGGTCTAAATTCTAAAAGAACTATAGGAATTGATAATCCCAGAGCAAAAAAAGCTTCGATGAAAGTTCTAAAATTTGAAAAAATGTATTTTAATTCTATAAAAGCGGTTAAAATTGATAATGAGCCCAAAATCATATGAGCAATCATGAAAAATTGTGGAGATGTAATTGCCATATTTATTTACTTTTTTTATATGATTTTTGGATATGTTTTCAGTAAAGATATTAATAATTATGTTTAAGTAGATTTATTCAATTTTTTATTATTTACTATTTCAGAAGTACTGCTTTTTTTTTTTTTTTTATTTTTTTCAATGTCTTTAAAACCCCTATGGAAAAGTCACCCGTAAATTTCCATAACTTTTTCTTTTATTTTGTAAAAAAGTTGTTTCTCGGAAAAGACCACGTACAAAAAAAAAAAAAAACATGAAAAACTCATTTTGTAAGGAAAAGAAAAGCCTTGTTTTTTTATTAGGAAAAGAAAATTTATTACAAATAAAGTATACATATTAAATATTCAGTGAAAAAAAATAAAATAAGAAAATTACTTCCTTTTTTTTTATCTAGATTTTTTTTAGCAACGTTTGAAGGTTGTTCTTTTGGTTTACCAAAAATTAAAATATCTAAAATAAAGAAAAAGGTGGGAAAAAAAGAAAGAAAAAAAAAAAATAATTACAACAACAAATAAATCTTTCGCATGTATAAATATATATAATTCATAAACATCACTTTAAAAATTTTTTTTTTTTTTACAAAATACTCTTATTTTTCCGGAGCAACTTGTTCATTAGCATCGTTTTGTTCTTGATGTGATAATTGTTCTTGTTGTTGTTCATCTTGAGCAGCTTCAGACATATCAGAAGTCCATAAAGTCAAGTTATCCCTTAATAATTGCATAATTAAGGTACTATCCTTGTATGATTCTTCAGATAAGGTATCTAATTCAGCAATAGCGTCATCAAAAGCTTGTTTAGCTAAATGACAAGCTTTATCTGGAGAATTTTGAATTTCGTAATAGAAAACAGAAAAGTTTAATGCTAAACCTAAACGAATTGGATGAGTTGGAGGTAGTTCGGTGGTAGCAATTTCGGATGCGGTCTTGTAAGCTTCTAAGGATGCATTAGTAGCTTTTTCTCTAACGTCACCGCTGGAAAATTCAGCTAAGTAACGATGGTAGTCACCTTTCATCTTATAATAGAAAACCTTAGATTCACCAGTAGTAGCACTTGGAATTAAATGAGAATCTAAAACAGATAAGATATCATCTGAAATTTTAGTTAATTCATCTTCGATCTTAGAACGGTATTTTCTAATCAATTCGACTTGGTGTTCAGATTTTTCTTTAGTTTCTTCTTTTTGTTCAATAGAAGAAACAATTCTCCATGAAGCACGTCTAGCACCAATAACGTTCTTGTACGCAACAGAAAGTAAATTACGTTCTTCGACTGATAATTCTTGACCGGAAGAAGCGACATTCTTCATATTTTCAACCATTTCTTCATAACGTTCGGCTTGTTCGGCTAGTTTAGCCAAATAAACGGAATCTTCACGGGTTTGAGACATCTTTTTTTTTTTTTATTTTATCTATTTCTTTGTGTTATTAAAGGGATCTTGTTAGTAAAATGAGTTTTTAATAAATTTTTCCCAAAAGCAGATGATGTTATTTTAGTGTAAAATAATTATCAAAGTGTATTTTAGTTAAAATTTGTTTTCGTTTTCTTCTTTATACTTGGGTAGGAAAACAATTGTAAAATGAAACTGATTGTGTGTTTTCAAAGTTTAGAGAATCATTTTTACCACCTCCTTTTTTTTTTTTCAATATGGCGGCGTGTTTGTTTATTTTTTTCTTTCTCTTTCGATGTTCGGGTAATCCAAGTTTTAACCGAGAAAACAATCTACAAAAAAAAATGAAAAAAAAAAAGCCTGGAAGTAAATGAATTTTCTGTGTAATAGTGGTGAGTGTGTGATTGTTTGAAGGTTGCTATCCATTACTGGATAAGGTCAATTCTTGGAATATATGGTACGATGGTAATTGTAAAAGTTTTAGTCATTTTTTTGCTGCGAATCATCTAACCTACAAATACTACAAACGCTTAGATTTTGCCACCCAATATAATTTTCGTAACACTAAAATTATTTTAAACGTGACGGAACACGCGTTAAATACTGGCTTAATACATATACATACTATTGATTACAAAGTTGTTAGTTCAACTTTTTAACTCGTAAAGAAATATTATAATCACGAATTTGCGATAAAAAATATGGAAGAGAGAGCAATTGATTGGTATATGGAAAATAACTAGTCTAGTGCATTTATTTATAAATAAGACCGACTGACTGACTTGATTTGATTTGATTTGATTTGACTGCTCTGGACAAGCGCGAGTCGACAGAACGATTGCGTCAATGTCGACATTTTCGCAAAATTGTTTTTTCTCGTTCTGTGGGTGTGCCGCGAAAATTCTGTGAAACAAAAATGCAACCGTTTCCGTCACCACCGCAAATAAGGGGGTAACACGCCCGCTGCACAGCTTTCTGAGCGCTTCAAAACTACCCCGCTGTGCACACCACAAAAAATCAAAGAATTTTCAAGAAACAATTGGCAAGCCCTAACTGGAGGCCCTGCATCATAAGCGGTTATGTCAGCCCTGAAGACCGAAATTAATAACTTTACAATGGCTTAATGTCATACACCAGAGTCTGTTAGTGTATACTTACTTTACACCCATACAAATATTTTGCACTCAAAATTTTTATTGTTTGATGACATTTAAACTTTTTTCTTTTTGAGAAAAAACTGAAATTTACAAAATTAACACAATATATAAAATTTAAATAGTTTTTTGTTTTTTGGATTATTTTATTATCTTCTTCTTTTAAAACATTTAATCGTATATAATCATAGTACTTCGTCATTTCCAAACAACTTAATCCAATTGTAAGATTTGGATTGCAATATACATACACATACATATATATATTTGAATTTTAAATGTTACACTGACGGAGACATGGTCCAAAGTGAAGTAAAAATTATACAAAACAAAAGATTGAAAGAAAAAAGTAGGCTAACGTAAAAAAACCCTTATACTTTAAGTGAAAGATAAACCTGAAACAAGAGTTAATGTTTAGTAATGCAGGTCAAAAAAACCTAGAAATTATTCTAGTTTTATTAAGAATAAAATTTGAAACTTAATGGTATAAACAAAATATACATATAGCAAGGCCCTGAAATAAACAGATATTGTTGATTTCCGACAAATAATAATCAAATCGTGGAAACCTTGTCTTGGAATATATATTGTGTTGTATTGCTAATAGAATATTATGTTATTATAAATATCACGGCGAGCAAATAGTGAAAATCTTTTCTCACAACTGGACGATAATGCAACAGCATTGAAACATCTATTTAAATTGTTTTGTTGGTTCGACTAAACAAAAGCAATATATGTATATATTATAATATGTGTTTTTTTATTAAACGCTACAAAGAATTATTTACTAAGAATTAAAAATAAAACTTTAATTGAAGTGCATCAACAAGATGACGTGGATACCAAAACCAACAAAACAATTGATATAGGAAATTTTGATTAATCGTGAAAACTTCTGATTCTAGTAATATAACGCATCATTATACGTCATTTACTATTCCAACAATAAAGTTTCAAATTCAATTTTTAATAAAACTAGACTAATTTCTTGCTTTTTTTTATACCTTGAAATCTTATTTTACGTTGCCTTTTAATTTAATTTAGTGTTTCTGTTTTAAAAAAAAATTGTTGTAAACTATATGGAATAATATAAATTAAAATATAAGACATCAAGGTATGCCCGAAAAGCAAGAAATTAATCTAGTTTTATTAAAAATTAAATTTGGAACATATTGATATAACACTAATGGTCATACGTCAAAACTCAAGCAGTTACACAGTTTTAGTGTAACTAGTGTATTTGAAGAATAAGAAATCCCAGTTGAAATAATGATGTTTACAAATGTGATGTGTTAGCTGTGGAATTCTGAAAAGTATAAATACCAGGTTATTATATCAATATCCTGGATAATAATTTGAAGAATTCCTTTATAATTATTTTATATAATTTTGTATCTTAAATATAAAAAAACAACAATCAATTAGTTTTCGATCCGATCTTCTGAATAATATAATCTTTTATTATATTATTATTTTGCTCTTCCCATCTCTTAAAATTCTGCTTTCTGTGTACAACTTAGTGTACAATTAAAAATGTGATAGGGGGACTCTGGGGTTCTCTGGGGATATCGGGGAATATATTTTCAATGGCTTATTAGTACTTGAACAACTAATAAGGGTATTTATATTCTATATAACTATGGACGTGGTTCTGGAGTTATATATATCTATGTACTCTGGGTCTGTGTGATCTTGGTTTTTGACTTATTTAACTTGACTTGTTTTTCTCAATCGCGGCGACGTTGACATTGTAAATGCAAATTTTCATCGATTGTCATATGTGACGTATTTACACAAATTTGTCAATTAACAACTGATTTCTTGAGATACAAACGTCAAATTAAGTCAATACTTTCTAACATAATAACAATCGTTAACCCGCATTTCTAGCTACGTTTTACAATTATTATAATGTTTGTTATTAAAAAAAAATGTTGTAAACCAAATAGAATAAGATGACACAAACTTGGACAAGAAAATATACTCCAAGGTATGCCCGAAAAGCTAGAAATTAATCTAGTTTTATTAAGAATTAAAAATGGAATACAATGATATAACTTTAATGGTCATACGTCAAAACTCAAGCAGTTACACAGTTTGAGAAAAGGTTTACACAGTTTTAAG